>RWJK01000737.1:0-54505 GCA_004335835.1 Scenedesmus sp. ARA3
CTCTGCCCCCAGGGTGATGCCGAGGGCCTTCACTGCTTCATCGTTGTCCTTGATGGCCTCCAGTGCATCAGTGATGGCTGGGGGCACGTCAGTCTTGCAGAAGGTGGTCATGCGCTTGAAGCCGCCATACGTCATGATGGGCATGATGCCTGCAGGGTTCAGCATTAGGGTTTGAGGGTTCAGGGCTTACATGTTTTGAGCATAAAGTAACAGGGTTCAGGGTGCGAGCAGGGACTTGCAGAAGGTGGTCATGTGCTTGAAGCTGCAGTACGTCATGATGGGCATGATGCCTGCACAGGTTTTTGTTTTTAGGTTAAGTGGTTTCAGTGGTTTCATCAAGTGAAAACACAATCAACACCGCTGCCGCTGACTGCATGAATTGTCCAGTGCTACCATGTGAGTTGTGAACGCTCGCTTTGTAAGCAGAAGCAGCCAATTGTAACCCAATGATCATGTTGTGTTATGACAAGGGTTGCAACATAACATGTTACATAACGCCTCACCTGGCAGGATGGGGCAGGTGATGCCGATGGACCTGCAGTCCTCCACAAACTGCAGGAAGCGCTCCACGCGGTAGAACAGCTGCGTGATGATGAAGTCGCCGCCTGCGTCGATCTGCAGCAGCAGCAGCAGCAGCAGAGCAGCAGCAGCAGCAGCAGCAGAGCAGCAGCAGCAGCAGCAGCAGCGGCAGCAGCAGCGTGGTGGGCACAGGCAGAAGCAGTAGAACAGCTGCGTGATGATGAAGTCGCCGCCAGCGTCGATCTGCAGCAGCAGCAGCAGCAGCAGCAGCAGCAGCAACAGCAGCAGCGTGAGCACAGGCTAACCCATCCAAAAGTACCCGCAGCTGCCTGCTGAGGCGCGCCAGGCTGCACTTGGGCAGGTTCAAATGGCTACACAGCACACGCAGTCCGCATCCAGATCATGCCTGATCAGGCCCACACAAATTTGATTTTGAGGAATTGCTTGAAAGTAAAACAAAGAATATATGCAGCCTCACCTTCTCCTTGAGGTAGGCCAGGCTGTCCCAGTAGTTCTTCTTCATCTGCGCCTCGTCATCCACAATGAAGTCGGGGTGCGCCTCAGGGTAGCCGGCAACACCGATGCCAAAGTAGTCGCCGTGCTTCTCCCTGCAGGCACGGGATAACAGTGTTAAAAAGGCAACCGAAAGTTATGAAGACATAAGGCCACACAGACATGAGTAGCCCGCCACGCGGATGCCAAAGTAGTTGCTGGGGTTCTTTTACAGATGAAAAGTAACATCAAACAAATGGAGGCACGCCATTACAGTCCATTGAAAGCGACATGCAACATGTTGTCATAGGTTTCCAACTAACATGTTACAACAACCCCGCCCACCTGATGTACTTCACCAGGTCCAGGGCGTTGCCGAAGCCTCCCTCGATCTTTGTGAACTCCTCCTGGCCCTTGGGCGGGTCCCCACGCAGCGCCAGGATGTTCTGCAGCCCAGCCTTGCGCACCTGCAGGTGTGAAGTTTGTTGTGAAGTTTGTGGAGAGCTTTGGTGGGAGGTTGCATTTTCAGCCAGAGAGATGCGGTGGCAGCGCAAATTTGTCCCAGCCTGATAAGGCTTGTGTGTTGTGGCAGCAACTGATGGGTCAGCTGACCCTTTGCCTGTTGCCTGCAGGTGTGCCAAGTCGCACTCACACTGAACGAGCAGCGCTGCACTGTTCATTGTCAAACACACAGTCCTGTCACACCCTTACTGTGCGTTGCTCATGTGCGTCGGGTGCTCCGCAGTAGATGCATGCCAACAGCTGCTGGCGCTGATGCTGCTCTTGGCCTTGCTGTGCTACTGCTGCAACTGCCGCCAATGTGCCGGCTGCGCATTACTCATGCTGCTGTCCCCGAGGCATAGTGCTGCTGGTGCATCAGCTACTGCTTGCTCCTGCTGATGTGCCGGCAATTGCTCGTTGCTGCGGATATTGTTGCTGCGGGTGTGCTGTGGCTGCTGCCCGCACCTCTGCCAGTACGTTATCCAGGGCCTCCACTGGCATGTTGGTGCGTGCTGCTGGCAATGTGCAGGCTTGGCAGGACGCTTGTGCTGCTGTCCCGCATGATTGCTGCTGCTGAAGCACATGTTGCTGATGATGCGCCTGCTGCTGCTGTCGCCAATGATGCTGCTGATGTGCATATTGCTGGCATTGTTTGTGGGAAGAAAAGCAAAACACACGCACCTCTGCCAGCGCGTTGTCCAAGGCCTCCACTGGCATGTTGGTGCATGTCAGGTGCATCATGGTCTCCACACCAAACTGCGGGGAGAGCAAAGATGTGGCAGTAGCAATGGTGAGATTGATGAACAAGCTGTGGTAAATGCATGCATACTGCACACGGTCAACACATGCTGCCGTACTTCACACAACTGAGGCAGCTCTGCTTGCAAAGCAACTCATCAGCATTCTTCACAGCAACCCTTTGAGTCAACATGTCTATCATTGGCGGCAGCTGCTGCTCTCGCAGCCCCGTGGCAGAGATGCGCCCATGCGCTGCTGCAGGTGCCGCATGTCATGCTTCACTTCAGCACTGAGCTGCTGTGAGCGCTGCATTGGCCGCTGCTAGAGCGGCTGGAAACGAAGCACAGGATGCACCGCTTGTGTAAGCTGCGGTAATTGCATGAGTGGCGCGGCGCATGCATACACGCCAGCGTATTGCTGCTGCTGTACTGCTGCTGTTGCCGGCCTCTGGTGAGCAGCCTGGCAGTGTGCTGGCAGCTGCCGGCTCACCAGGTTCTGCATCTTGGTTGCAATGCCCAGTGTGACATCTGCTGTGCTGCCTCCTGCACCCCAAGTGATATCACAGAAGGTGGGGCCATAGGCCACCATGCGGTCCAGGCGCTCGAACAGGTTCTCCACCCCCTACAGCAGTAGCCAGCATACGTTAAGGCACTAGAATCGATCTTAAAAGGCTTTTTGATTGATTGGTTATCAGTTTGATCACCTCCTCGGTCCTGGGTGGGAAGTATTCGAAGGAAAAAAAGGTCTTGCCCTCCTTGATGTTCGCATTTATCTTGTCAACAATCTTCATTGTGACCGGTTTAAGAAAAGGTTCGAACGAAGATAATAAGCGCTGTAAAGCCGTCAATGAGGCCTTCTGAGAGAGGTGCCTTCGATAAAGAGGCACTGGCGACTGTACAGCACAAGCTGCGGGCACTTAAAAGAGCGCTCAAAGGTCCGAGACAGATGAGACGGCATCACTATAGTGTCTTGATCACTCACGCTGTGGCCCGAACGCCCGCGTAACAAGGTGACACTCTAGCATCGGTCACAAGGCCTGCGAACTCTTCTCAGCATGAGCAAATCGTCGCAACAGTGCCTTCAGCATCTGGTATAATAGAAGCGACCAACAGGCTACTCTCAAGTATTCTGTCACTGCTGCAGGCTCACTCAACCAGCCCAGCTGTCTGGTGCCCTAGCATTATCAGATCACTAGCTTTCGGCGTCACAAGCAGCTGTCAGCGCTATGGGGATGCAACGCCGCAAAACTAACCAGTTGGCAGAAGCGGAGGCGAAGGCAACAGCAGAGATAGCAGCAGAGGCAGCAGCGGCGGACCCCCAGCAGCAGCGGCGCACGCAGCCAGCCTTCAAGGCTCCACTTGCGCAAAGCCAAGTGGTGTCTTACTTGACCACTGTGGCACTTGCATGTGCGTTTTGGCTGTTTATGCAAGCCCTGCATAAGTACGCTCACATATTCTGACGATTCTCGAATCAGGCACTTGCAGCAGCTGCACATGGACGTCCACAGCACTTGCGCTGCATCCATGCACAGCATCTCAAGCTGTGCTGACCAAGAGTGTCTCAGCAGCAGCAACAATAGCAGCAGTGCTGGAGCTCAGCATACAGGACTAGGTTATGGCACATGATTGCCAGCAAGCAGCTGCTGCTGGTGTCCGATGGACAGCTGCAGCGTTTGCAAGTGCAGCGCTGGACCTGGGTGGGGCTGGGCGGGCTGCGACTGCGCGGAGGCTATACCGTGCTTGCTGTTTCGTTGGCTGACGCAGCTGTGAGCTTCATAGATAGTTGCAGATTTGCTATGAGCGTTGAGCAAGATGGTCACGGTGTCATGGCACCGCATGCTCACATGTGGCTGGATGTGCTGAGCTGTCACCTACTGCCAGTGCAGGCAGTCAGCAGCTCGGCAGTGTTCTCTGCACAAGCACAACAGCTCAACAGTCTGCACAAGCAGAGCATCAATGCACTTATTGTTTGCAGCAGGGTGATGATCAGCAGCTGGTTAAGGTTGTAGCAGCGCTGGACAGATGGCAAGGCTGCTGCCAGCAAGCATTCCTGCGGCTGCAGCGGTTTTGTATGCGACAATTTGCAGCAGATTGTTTCATTGCTTTTATATCAGTCAAGTCATGGCAGCCGCATGTTCTGCATGTGGTGTGCAGCAAAGTGCTGCAGCTGACGTGGCCTCGATCAGGCACACTGCGGTTGCCCAGTCAAGTGCAGGGAGTGCTGTGCATGCCGCATGCAGGCAGCACCTGCATGCAGGTACTGCAACATTTTGTGAGGGTCAGACCAGGTGACGTTGGCTTGTACCTGCAGGCGCTCATATAGTAAGAGAGAGGAATGTTAGTACCAGCGGCACACAAATGCACGGGTTCAGGGATTGAGGAATTTTGTGATGCACTCCCAAATTAGGGAAGCCCTCCCAAATTAGGGAAGCCCTCCCAGTTTTATGTGTAACACTTACAATGGATGTTTGATGAGCACAAGGATAAGTTCCATGTGGGTCCTGGCACCATCTTAGATGGAGACTCACACGAGTCTGAGCGGATAGTGACTCACACGATTCTGAGTGACTCACTGGTCCTGCCAGTGGGTGGTTTTTTAGGTGTGAGCAACCCGGGTTTGAGCCGCCCAGAGGGAGTCCCTCTCCTTAACCTGAGCAGTGTTGTGAACAATACCCTCTCGTAGACCAGCAGCTCTGTTCGGCTGGTTTTGGTGGTGCGGTGTCCTCAACATCAACGCCACCACAGCTGCATGTGCTGGTCAGAACCGGCATGCTGATGGCTGCTGTTTACGCAGTGTGGTTGCTGAATAAGGCTAGTTTTCTCACACATAACGATCAACAAGTTGACTCTGCCACTCAATCTTGGTGCGCCTTTTGAACCGACCATGGGATCCTTGAGAGAACTTGGAGATCAGCAGGATGCATGCGATTCGGTGGTCAGAGGGCGGTCAACGCGGCCGTAACGCCAAGCTCACTCCATTTTTGTGGTGAGTAAGGTGACCTTGCAAATACAAAGTACTTTTCAGCGTAGCGCACGTCATTTTGATGCCATGCAGCGCTTGGACCCTTCCCGCACGTCACTTGAGTCAAGGAGGTTCGGGCCACAACAGGACCTCTGGCGCTGGCTCGTCATCAATGTGGCCCTGATGCTTTGGTTTAACAGATACTTGGCAGAAGTTTTGTTTGCGGTACCGCAATCGCAGACAGGACCAGAAGCAGAACTGCAACAACACTGCCTAGAAGCATAGCTGTCTTTGCTTGCAACGCAACATCTATCAAAGCAATATGATGCTTTCAAACAGCAGCTCTGCAGCACGCTGCGCCTCAGGTGCATGCTCGACGTCCAAGCCCGCTGCCACCAGTATTTCCAGGCTGGTTCGGCCGGCTTGCAGTGCAGCTGCACGCCGCGGCATCGTTTCTAGGGTAGATCAATCTGTATCTGCTCTGGCTAGGTGAGGCAGCAAGCGTTGGCTGGACCAAATACGGCCCTCCATGACCCCACCTCTTGGGCTGGCAGGGGCATCGCTTGTAATGGCAGCTTCAGCATTATCAGCGCGCTATCTGTGGCCTGTTTCTATTGGGTTTGCTCTTACAATGCTATTCACTGCACATGCACATGTGGTAGCAGCATTGATAGCAGTGGCCTGACATGGGCGTGCACACGCATGTGGCTGCTGCAACAACCACAGGGACGCCCGCGCGCATGCAGTAGTTGCAACCAAGGAGAAGTGGTGGGAGAAGACCACTTCCAACATGAAGGACGTGAATGGCGTGCAAGAGCTGGTAGATGCACTGGTGAGCAGCCACAGTACATTGCAGCAACGCCAGCAGTGCACAGCACACCATGTGGTGAAGTGCAGTCCAGCACATTGCAGTGGTGTTGGGTACATTTGCTGGTCAAGCTGCGCGGCATTGCGGGTGGAGCAACTGGCAGCATTTGTTGTGCAGCTGTTGATGGTGAAGGCAACAATGTGTTGGCGCATGCTTGCACTGCCCCAGCCTCAGCTGCAGGGTTTCAGTCGCCGTATGGCACCAGCAGCTGTGCTCAAGAAAAACTGCTGGTAGCAGCTGAACTAGATCTCTGTTATCAGTACATATACCTTGTGGCAGCACCAGCAGCTGTGCTGAAGCGGCTGCCCGCAGCCGCTCAGTATGCTGTGTGTGTCCCACGGACTCTGTGACAGCTGCGCAGCTGCCAGTGGTTCCACTGGCGCAGCTGCAGGCACTGCCATACAGGCAACCAATTCTGACTGTGAAGCACAACCCTGCGCATGGCAAGCTTACACAGCATCTGCAGCATGCCTGTGCAGTGTGCTGTGGCAACACATCTCGCAGCAGCAGCAGCAGCTCACAGCATTGTGGCAGACCCCCTTGCCTGTTGTCAACAACAAAACCCAAAGACATCTGCGTTTATTGTGCATGCAGGCTGATGCTGGTGACAGCCTGGTCATCGTGGACTTTTACGGGCCGTGGTGTGGAGCATGCAGGGCGCTGTACCCCAAGGTGAGCTGCTGCTGCTGCTGCTGCTGCTGCTGCTGCTGCTGATAATGCTGCTGCAGTCTTATTGCTGGTTCCATGTGAGTCCACTGTGTCTGCCAAACAGTGCATGGCCTTTGCAGCCGTCCGTTTCCATGTTTTGAACCAAGCACCCCTGGTGGCACATTGTCGACATATCTTACGAACATGTCTGCGCTGCTGCGCGTACCTTTCGCTATGGTTCTCCCTTCGCTGACGTGCTGCCTCTGTGTCTCATCCACCATGTTCCGTCGTTCATCGTTGCAGCTGCTGAAGCTGATGGAGCAGTTCCCTGATGTGGTGTTCCTCAAGGTCAACTTTGATGACAACAAGGCCATGTGCAAGACGCTGGGCGTCAAGGTGCGGCGCGCGGTGCTTGACTAAATGTCTACGTAGTGTTAGCGAGTCAAAACAGCAAATTGTTTGTAAAAGTGACGACCACATGGCCATGTGCAAGACGCTGGGCGTCAAGGTGCGGCGCTGTGTGCTCGCAACAGTGCAACAGTGCAACAGTTGTGCAGCTGGCTTGCCTGTGGGCAGCAATCAGTCTTATTGGGCAAGCGCGCTTTGCGCAGGCGGCCTGCTTCGTGCTCATGCCAAGACGTGAGGCTTGCAGGACTCCGTTGGCTGCTTTAGAAAGCATGCATGCGTCTGCCCTGTCTCCTCTCCTGCATGGCCACCACCCCCGGCACTCACTTGCACGCACTTATCACACAAACTTGTAACAACCCTGCAGGTGCTGCCCTACTTCCCACATCTGCCATGGTGCCGAGGGCCGCGTGGCAGCCTTCTCCTGCACAGTCACAAAGTCATACGCTCACCCACGCTCCTCTGCATGCCTGGCTGATTACACTGCTGCAGGTGCTGCCTTACTTCCACATCTACCATGGCGCCGAGGGCCGTGTGGCAGCTTTCTCCTGCACTGTCACAAAGTTCCAGCGCATGCGTGATGCACTCGAGGAGTTCTACACCCCAATCTGCAGCCTGGAGGACAACCCAGGTCTGCCTGAGTTCCCTGAGATCATCCCGCACCCAAATGAGGTCACACGGGTGGCTGGGGCACACCTGGCGGCAGCCGAGGAGCTGCTGGCGACAGCAGCGCAGGCAGTTGCCGCGCCTGCAGCTGTGGCGTAAGTACAGCGCAGGCCAGAACGTGCAGGATTTGCCTGAGGTCGTGCGGGTGGCTGGCTTGCACCTGGCGGCAGCTGAGGAGCTGCTGGCGACCGCAGGTCAGGCAGTTGCCGCGCCTGCAGCTGTGGCGTGAGCGGGGTTTGAGTGCGGGGAGTGGGAGCAGGCAGAAGGTGCAGAGGTGGACCAGGCGTGCTGTTCGCGCTTATGCATGCAGCTGTTGCGCAGTCGCAGCAGCTGCGCAGCATCTGGCAGTGGCGGCGGCAGCAGCAATGCTGATCGCTTGTCTGGGGGGTTTTCCTGCAAGAGCTCTCTTTCCTGCAAGAGCTCTCTTTCCTGCAAGTGCTCTTCGGTTGTGGCATGCTCGGTGTATGCCCGGCTCTGTGTAGCCCACCCTGCTGTGCTGATGATGTGCATGCATGCTGCACTTGCCGGACCTCTTTAAGCACTGGATTGCTCTGTAATGCTGTGATGCTGAGATCACCAAGCCACACCAGCGGTTTGTGTGTCTGCTCCGTGCATCTGTACATGCACTGCAGCGGTGCTATGTTCCGGCATTGGTGTGCAGTGTTTGTCTGAGCGGGGTGGGCTGAGCAGTGCGTCAAACACTTGCAGCAGTGTCACTCACAACACAGGCCGGAATCAGCAGCCGCAACGCTGCTTGTCGTGACATTTGTGCAGGCCCTGTTGGTCACCCTTTGGTTTGCAGGCATTTCGTCTGTGTGGCAACGCATCTATGCGGTGCACAGGGAAAGCAGCAACACCAGGGTTGGGGACAAGGCAGCATGGCGTGTGCTGGTTATGTTGCTAGTGCTGTTACCGCTGCCACCGTTGGCACTCAGACACAGCTGTGGGCACTGGTATGTAGGAGTGTGCTACATGGGGGTGCACCCTCAAAGGCTGCCAGGCAGGCAGTGACGTCTCTTTTCATGTTGCAGCTTGACATGAGTTCTTTCTGCTCCAGTGCCCAAATGTAGGGCACTTGTCAATGCCGCAGGTGCGAGTGCGCGTGTCACATTGCGCGCGCGCTCGCAACACACAGAGTCTGCTGCACTGCAATATGTGTGAGCAGCATCGCCTGCTGTGCCAGTTGGCAATGCAGGCTTGAACATACCTTAGGATAGCAGGCAATGTTGGGTGAGACTGGCAACGACGTTCCATTAATTGAGGCTATTGCTCAGGCAGGCGCAGGGAATTGCTGGGGTGGGAGAGGGGCAGTCTGGGCTGGGCAGTTTGTGGTGTCTGTTTCTGGTGCTGCTTGCCCCTCTGCTGTTATGTTTAGGTTTCAGAGTCCAGAGAGGGTCTGCAGGCAGACCGGTGGTCTCCTGGCAAGGCAGCAGCGCCAGTGGATGTGTTTTGCAGTCTTCTGTGCCACCTCTGGAAAGCCACATGTGTACTTCAACAAGCATGTGTTCAGTTCTGTGTGTGTGCGGTTGTGTGTTTGAAGCGCTACCAGCGGTCTTGCATAGCAAGGCTGCCCTGTAGCAGCAGCTTGAGTACTGGCGACTGTGAGATTTGGCCTACTTGTGTGCTGCAGAACACAGCACACTGCAGCAAGTACGGACTGTCATTGACGGTAGTTGCGCTGCTAGGCCTTCCACCGCGTGAACATCTGATTGCAGGCTGCAGAGGCTTGGCGGTGAGGTGTTTGTGTCTTAGATGCGTGTGTTTTTGCTGGAGCCTGCATGTTAGGGCCTTCTGTCTCGTCGTCTGGGCATAGCATGCAATTTGTTTGTACCATTATCGTACTCGAGTATGCGAGTGCTGCTTGCAGGAGATCCACCTGCAATTGCAGTGATAGCGTGTCTTGGATTCGGAAGTGCTGCAGGCAGTGCTGTAGCCGGCAGGCTTGTCTCTTCAAACATGCGTGCATGCATGCGTGCACATACATATGTGTGCCTGGTTGCTCTGGTTGCTGTATGAGGCCTGGCATTTGCAGGTCTGGCAACCCTAGTACACCATGATGGCGCATGCAACCGATCGTACATACAGATGCATGTACAGGCCTGCTGCATGTCGCCTGTGCCCGTACATGTTGCATATGGAGGTGCCGTTCATGTTGCATGTGAGGTGCCCGTACATGCTGCATGTGAGGCGTGGACAGCCGTCTGGGTGGGTAATGCTGGCACTGCTCTGCTGCGCACTGCCCTGCACGCAGCACCACATGGTGGTGTGTGCCTTGTTTGATTCATCAGCGAGTGGAGCTGATTCGGCGTGTGCCAGGGCACTGTCGAGCTTGGCATTTGGCTTCTTGGTTACAGATGCTTGGTTACGCGTATGGCATTGCAGTCAACTCGAGTTCAACTGCATGCTTGACAGACCGATGGAGGTTGCTGGCGCTGAACTCTGCTTACTTTGCTTGCGGTTTTTTTATGGACAGCAGTGCCGGATGCCTGGTGCCTCGTGGCGGGCATGGCACACAAGCAGATCTAGGAACTGTGCTGCTTGTGTGCGTGCAAATGCTTGTGCTACTGCAGTCACCTGGCTGCTGTTGACCTGGACATTGCATTTTTGCGGCTGATGGATGGTGATCCTGTGTGTGTAAGCTCCTTTGACACTTGGTTGATTGTAACTACCCTACATACACGTATGTACACAAGCTATACATGCGTCCTTCGGAATCCTGGCTTTGTCTTGACTTCGTCCTTGACATGCACATGGTCTGCAACCCTTCATACACATGGTCTGGTTTTCGTCCCCCTCCCCCCCCCTGGCTGTGATGATGCAGTACATGTCCCAACGATCTTGCGGCCCCTGCAGCAGCATTCCTTGCTTCAGCGCAGCCCGTAGTGAACATGCACGTTTGTGGGATCACGTCGACATGCGAAAGCCGTCCTAGCAGGCGCGCAAACACTGCCATGCATGAGTGCTGCTGCTGCGTGTTGGTGTGTTGCTGACCCGCTGCTGCTTCGTGCGCTGATCAGTCGAGGCTGCGTCTATATGCAAAGCAAAGTGATGATTGAATGCGTTGACGTTGTGAGCTTAGCCAGATCATGGGAGCAAGCGCCCTCAACAACCTTTCTGACCCAGCCCAGCATGCACGCAGGACAACGCAACGCTACCCTGACACGCTTTGCAGTGATACAGCATGATGCAGGCCATTGCTGTCCAGCCCCAGCAGTAGCTGCAAGGCCCAGAAGCCGCCAGAAACAGCAGCAGCAGCCCGAAGGCGCATGATCCTGGGCCCGCTGCGCCTGCTGGTGCTTAGATCAGCAATCATTTGACATTGATTTGATTGTAAGGCAGGGTACTGGCTTGCGCCGCCTGCCGTTCAGAAATTGTGTTGAATCCCCGAAGGAATTCAACACGGGGGTTGGAAATAGTTTTCAATCAGCAATCCTGATGCCTCGCTTTCGCTCATAAGCTATCAGAATGCCCCAAGCGCAAAGATGCCTGACCAGAGGGGGAGCTGCCGTATATGTGCCCCTGGCGAGAGCGCTTTAGCAGGAATGAACCTCCTTAACAGTAACAGCACGCCTAGCTCTGCAAAATGTATCCAGATGTAAATTCAGTCTGGTTATGGCAGATCATTTGCAGTGTTTATCGATTGGCCGTGGTGAATGTGCAGTGCTACACCTCCAGTGTCCGCAAGGAGGCAACAGAAGACAGCGATCTGCGTTTACTACCAACAGAAATAATCGATTTTGGGCTTGCTGTACACTGCTGTGCCCTCAACATCGCCAGTTTGTGACCAGCTGGTACTGTACTTCAGTCGTAGCTTGCCAAGTGGAACATCTTCGCACGCTGCGCGCAGTTGAACCACAACGACACAATATGTCATTTAGATCAACCTTATAGCTGGCGCCATGATAAGCACCAGCCACATTCGCGCCCTCCCTGCAGCACCACCACAGGGTGCCAGGCACTTGTGCATTCCACATGCTGCGCAACATAACAAGCGAGGAGCACAACTGGCGGCACACAAGGACGTTCCTAGCAGCGTTTTCTGCAACATGCAGCGATCCTGGCTGTCTAGGGCTGTGGCTGGGGCCATGTCATTGAGCCTGCTGTTCCAGGTACTTGGAAGCAAACTGAGTTGGCTTGCAGCCGGCCAACACAGATGCAGCTGACCACCTGAGCTGACAGTAGCATCACCACTGGCAGCAGCTTAGTCCTGCGCGCTGCAGCACTCGGCGTGTTTGTGTTGGGCCAAAGGTGCCTGGTGTCAGCAGGACTTGATGCTGCACTTGCCAAAACATTGGCTCCCGCACGTTGAGCTTCTTGCAGACACTCAG
This sequence comes from Scenedesmus sp. ARA3, assembly GCA_004335835.1. Taxonomy (NCBI): domain Eukaryota; kingdom Viridiplantae; phylum Chlorophyta; class Chlorophyceae; order Sphaeropleales; family Scenedesmaceae; genus Scenedesmus; species Scenedesmus sp. ARA3. The sequence continues at coordinate 12,127 of RWJK01000737.1, forward strand.
CGCAGTCGCAGCAAATGCCGCATTCATATTTTCAGTAAACATAACAATCAGTAGCCATATCGTAGATTACTGCTTGCTGCATGTATGCTTCCAACGGCTGCGGAACACCCATGATCAAGCATGCACAATCACCCTCAACTTGGCGTAATGTTCTGCTGTACTTCACCATCTCAAGCTGCCGCCGCACACCAGCAGCTCGGTTCAAACTTTTGAGTTGATGGTATGCTGCTCACTGCTGCTTCAAACCAGGCTGCTCCTGTTCAAGCCGAGGAGATGTCCATTGCCTTTCCAGCATCTGCAGACCCAGAGATTCGGCAAGCGCAGCAGACCATGGTGGAGAGCTGGGCGTATGTTCAGGTAGGTGCACAGCTGCTCCTGCTGCTGTTTGTCAGCAGTCCTGTGGTATAACCATGAGCTCCAGTGACAGTTAGAGGCGGCACGTGGAGAATCAGCCCAGTTGGTGGCTGTGCATCTATCGAGCAACAGCATGTATATGTTTAACACTGTATAGCAAGCTCACAGCAGCGTAGGGTGCTGCAGAACAGAACGGCATACACCAGCACTTGCTCCTACATGACACCCTGCGTACATGACAGTTGCCACATGGTGTATAAGATATGGTTCCTCAATAATCTGTGTGATTCTTGCATGCAGGCGCTGTACCTTGACCCTTCCTTCTCCCACACAGACTGGACGCAGGCACTGCAGGTACCAGCCGCAGCGCAGCACAGCACAGCGCAGCATTGGACTGCATGGCACTGCACAGCACAGCAGTGCAGGTCCATTGCGGCGTAGCACAGCACAGCACAGCAAAGCACAGCGCAGCTCAGCACAGCACAGCACAGCATAGCTGTCTACACCTGCATTTTCTTCAGATCACGGCCGTCTGTCTTTGGAAGCAGCACCTGCACACACTCTTTACAGCAGCGCTGCAGTGACTGTTGCAGCTGTGACACTGCGTGCAATCAATGGCTTTCGGTGCACTCTCACAGCATGCAAACCCTGAACTGCAGCACTCTCTCGCATGCACGCCACTGCCGCATTCACACGTCGACAGCTCGCTACGGAGCTGGCATTTGTAACAGGGTGACTGGTCCAGTAGTCAGCAGACGCTGTGGCTGCTTTCACAGCCATGCACTGCGCTGCTACACTTACAGGACTCCTTAGCAGCCAGCTTCAAGGCTGGCTCTGCTGCAGGTGGCAAACATAACTACACCGCGCACACAGCTGTACTGATTCGCAAAATTGACAGCTTTAGGGGCTGTCTCACAGCGTGATTGCTTCTACTTGCAGGACTCCCTGGCAGCCAGCTTGAAGTTCTGCTCAATACTTTGACAGCCTTGTGATGCCCTGCTGCCCCTGCAGGACTCCCTGGCAGCCAGCTTCAAGGCTGGGTCTGCTGCAGAGGTGGCAGACGTTACTACACAGCGCACAGCGCACGAAGCTGTATCAATTCCTACATCAACCTGCACTGATTAGCACAATTACCGGCTTTTGGCGCTCTCACAGCATGACTGCTTCTACTTGCAGGACTCCTTGGCAGCCAGCTTCAAGGCCGGGTCTGCTGCTGAGGTGGCAGACATCACCAACCAGCTGCTGGGCAAGCTGGGGGACCCTTACACGCGGCTGCTGCAGGGCGATGACGCTACAGCACTTGAGGCACAGGAGGAAGGCAAGGTGGGTGGTGTGCAGAGTGTCCAGGGTTTGATGTATTCAATGCACAAACAGCAGGGGCGCTTGGAGATCAAGCACACATGAGTAGATGTTTACCAGGAAAGTTGGGCAGTTTGTTGTTGTGAGGTAGCATTGCAGGATTGCGCAACGCATTGCATGGAAACATCTTGTCAGTTGTTCTCAGAGCAACTAGTGTCATGTTGGATGGAGTTGAGCACTCGCGTCATTTTGATGACAAGGATACTGCCACGTCATGTGTATGCCGATGCCGTGCAGATCGTAGCTAGTGGTTTGGGTTTACAGCAGGTGCTGCTGCTGCCAGAAAGTGCCGGCTCAGCTACAGCTGCCGCCCCTGCAGACAGCAGCACCTTACCCATGCTAGTGACGGCATCGGCGGACACACCAGCACTAGACATCAGCAGCAGCAGCAGTGCTGCAGCAGATGCTGCTGCTGCTGCTGCTGCTGGCCAGGAGGCTCTGCTGGTGTCGTTTGTGGTGGATGACAGTGCAGCAGCTGCAGCGGGCGTAACCGAGGGTGACTTGCTGCTGTCAGTAGATGGGCAACCTGTAGTGGGTCAGGAGCTCAGGTGAGTTGCAGTGTGCTGTTACATTGCATGGCTGCTAGTTATGGTACCTGTTTTTGAGCAGGATGGCTTGTTGTCTGGCATTGCATGGAGGACATTTAATTCTTTCATTGTTTCCACGCGCTAGTGCTGCTAGTTATGGCAGTGCAACTGCGCCTGTCGCACAGCCCACTGCAGACCTGCATGCTTGTTTGACCCGCGGATCTCCTACGATCTGAACCACGCAGTCCCATGCTTAGCTGTGACATAGCCAGGACGATGAAGCTGCTGCTGCTGCTGGCTTCCACACCTATGTCACCCACAGGCAGATCTACAAGCTGCTCAGTAAGGAGGCGGATGTCACTCTGCTGCGCCAGCCGCCTGGCAGCAGCAGCAGCAGTGCATCCAGCAGCAGCATCCAGCTCATGCCACAGCTCAATGACAGTAAGCCAAGCAGCAGCACAACTGGCAGCAGCAGCAGCAGCAGCGAGGCTGTGCTAGCAGCAGCAGTGGCTGTCGGCTATTCCCCAGAGCCCTTCACTGTGCATCTGAAGCCGACACCGCTTGAGTTTGCCCCCGTGCAGTTTGGCACGATAGACATAGATAAGGCGCTCGCTGGTGCAGCTGCAGCAGGTACAGACAGCGCTGAGCCCAGCACCAGCAGCAACGCAGCTGGCAGCAGCAGCACCAGCAGCAGCGACAGCAGCAGTGAAGCAGCAGGCCTGCCTGATGTGGGCTACCTCAAGCTGCTCAGCTTCTCAGCTACTGCTCCTCAGGAGGTTGGCCAGGCCCTGGTGGACTTGCAGTATGAAGCAGCAGCGCAAAATGGCGGCCATGGGCTTGCAGGGTTGATTGTGGACTTGCGGGACAATCCAGGTGGGCTGCATGAGGAGTAAATGTGTGCATTCTTGATTAGGCCAGCCTGGCAGTGCGGATGAGGGGCGCTATTTGGAGATGGGCTTGCAGAATTGAATGTGGACCAGCAGGATAACCCAGGTAGGCTGCATGGAGTGATAAGGTGTGCAGCTGTAGTTATAGTTAGGCCAGCCTGGCAATGTATTTGGAGGTGCGCTGGTGGGACTCATCGGGTGTGCCGCTGGCTGCCGGCAGCAGTGCTGTTAGGGGACATGATAATGTCATATAGCAGCTTTGATCACGTCGAACACGCATGTTGCGATTGCTAGTGCACTGTCAGTGGAGTCCGTGTGTGCCTGCAGTCCTGAAGCAAGGCATGGTTTCCTAATGTGTCCATGTGTTCAACCTGTTGTGGCTCATACCATCCAAGATGGTGCCAGTACCCAACATGTAACCATACTCTTCTGAAAAGACAGCCCACTTTCTTTGACTACTTCCATCTGCTTCACATGCTAAAAAAAAACTCTGAAAACTCCATGTTAACAGCAGCCGCATAGCTCTGCCTGCTTCCTTCAACCTAACGCTTGCAGGAAGACAGCAGCAGACAGCAGTGTCACAGCGCTGTTTGTTGCCTTCTTATGCTTCATGGCAATCAATGCTTGCAGGAGGCATTGAGGAGGCGGGCGCTTTGTGCTTTCCGCAGGCATAGAGCAAGGATAGACATTCAAAGGACAGCAGCCTCACAGCGCTGTCTGTTGCCCTCTCTTTTGTGACATCATGCAGGAGGCATCGTGGAGGCGGGCGTGAGCATTGCTCAGGACTTCCTGCAGGAGGGGCAGGTGCTGTGCATTGCACTGGACAAGAGTGGGCAGGAGGAGCGGGTGGTGCTGCCCACAGCACACACGCTGACGCAGCTGCCACTGGTGAGCTTTTGGCTTTTACAACAGCTGGAGTAGCTGGACATGCAACAACTAGTGCTAGTGAGGTAGCCTGGGGTAATTCGTGCGCAAGCTGCCGCTGGTGGGGTTTGGGCTTTTCCATCAGCCCGAGTTGTTATTGAAAAAAGAGATCCAGACAGCTATTGGAGTAGCTTGCATTGCGCTGGACAAGAGTGGGCAGGAGGAGCGGGTGGTGCTGCCCACAGCACACACGCTGACGCAGCTGCCGCTGGTGGGTTGACTGTCTCAAAAGGCTGAGTTGTCCATGAACAGGAAGATGCAGATAACTTTTGTAGTAGCATGGAGATGCTGATGCACAGGAATGCATGCATCGGTAAGTAGATGCACACTGCTTGCTGCTGCTACTGCTGCTGCAGGTGCTGCTGCTGCTGCTGCTGCAGGCGGTGCTGGTCAATGGCTTCACTGCCTCCACCAGCGAGCTGCTTGCAGGAGCGTCGCATGATGAGCTGCTGCTGCTGCTGCTGCTGCTGCAGGTGGTGCTGGTCAATTGCTCCACTGCCTCCACCAGCGAGCTGCTTGCAGGAGCCCTGCACGATGAGCTGCTGCTGCTGCTGCTACTGTTGCTGCTGCTCCTGCTGCTGCTGCTGCTGCTACTGTTGCTGCTGCTGCTGCTGCTGCTACTGCAGGTGGTGTTGGTCAACCGCTCTACTGCCTCCACCAGCGAGCTGCTTGCAGGAGCGCTGCACGATGAGCTGTCAGCACCCCTCATTGGCACAACCACATATGGCAAGGGCCGCTCTCAGCGAGTGGTGCAGCTAGCAGATGGCACTTCAACGCTGCTTGTATCCACACTGAAGTACTTCACGCCGCAGCACACAGAGATAGATAAGGTTGGATTGAAGCCGGACCTTGTGTGTGATCCACCTGAGGTTGTTGGAGGGAAGTGGACTGGCGGGAGGGTGGATGGGGAGGGGGAAGGAGGGCTGTCGCTGCTGGATGATCCGTGTGTGAAGCTTGCTGCTGAGAAGCTCACAGGGCGCACACTTTGAGGTTCGAGATGTGCGTGACGTGTATGATATCAGGCAGGATGGTTGTGTTGTAGAGCAAGGCACGTGTGCTGCGGGCATTGATTCGGTCAGGCAAGGTGCATGGGTGACTGTGGCCACTGTTGTGCAGCTGCCCCTGAAGGGGCACCTCACAGCACAGATGTGTTACTGCGACAGGCCATGCGATGCCTGGCTATGGTTGGTGACTGCTTCCTGCATGTTTGGTTGATTATATAACTTTTTGGTTATTGATGCTGATCAGATGCAGCAGCAGATCCACGTGATGCGTGAAAAGACTGAAGACCAACAGTGGATCTTCATATCTTGGGGCACACCGACGTGGTGGAGACTGGGACGGTCGTGCTTCGACATATGAACATCTTTGCAAGGCTCAAGTGCGTTCGCAAGCTTGCCTGGCACTGCTGGTAGCTGCAGCCTGCGTTTCGTGTTCAGTGATGAGGTGTCATTGTCTGGTCAAATGACCATGTGTAATTGTTTGACTGACGAAGTCTGGTTTCCATTGGAGTGACCGTATGGCATTGTCGTGCAATATATATACCTCATAATGCGATGTATGTACTTTGATAGTTTTCTTCGGACATGAGGAAGCATGCTGTTCACCGTATTCGTAGAGCGGCTACTTTTGTCCGCGCCTCTAGGCACCATCAATGCAAACAATTACGCCGTAGCGATACAGTTTCTCGACTACCCGCTCGTTGTAGTTCGACCTTCACCATCAGCCGATGCAGCGGGAACAGATGTACAGCAGGACATAGTGCTATTCAAAAGAGGCACTGCAGCCGTGCTGGATGCAGATGAAAACGAACTAAGCTTTCTGGTATCAAAAGTAAGTTTCCAAGCAAGATTTGTCTGCAGCAGTGCCACGCTGCTGCCTGACAGCATGTTCTGCAATTGCCAGTGTACTGCCTGACATGCCTGCATACAACAGCTACACTCACCTGTGCACAACATCAGATGTTGCCTGCTGCATGACAGGTGCCAACCACAGCTCTGCTACTTGACGTCAGCTCGCAGCCGCAGCAGCCTGCACTTGTCGCAACAGGTACAGTGTCGCTGCAGGCATGGCCTGGCCAGCTGCCTCAGCACGCACTGTGCAGTCAAACAGTGGTGCTGCGAGATGCAGCGCAGCAGCCAGTGGCATGTGTGGAGCTGTATGCGTCTCTTCAGTCAGGAGACGCAAGCAGCTGCCAGCAACAGCAGCATTGGCAACATCCACAGCAGCGGAATCCACAGCAGCTAGGCAGCAGCAACAGCTGCTGGCCACCTGCAGAAGCACAAGGGTGTTCAGCAGGTGTGCTACTGTCTCAGCAGCTGCTGCATGCATCAGGCACCAGGCAGAAACATCCTCGCGCATCTACCTACAACAGCAACATGAGGGACCAGCTTCCTGAAGTGCGAACTCAGCACCTGGCAGGCCCCATGTTGGCACCAGGCGCTGCTGTTGAAGATGCCGGTCAACACAGGTTGCATCTGGCACAGCAGCAGCTACAAGCAGTTCATGACAGCTTCAATGCTCAGCTTGCAGGACACTCAAACGGTAGCAGACCGGCACAGGCAGCAGGCGGAGTGGTGCTGCAGCACAGGCGGCTGCCGGACACCAATGACCTTGCAGGATATGGCTTGCAGGACAGCAGCAGAACAAACACAGCACACAAGGTACAAGGCAGAAGCAATGGACCTGTAAGCCAGAGCACAGTGCTTGCGTCTGCTGCTCAAGCTAGCCAAATACTGGCACACATACGCACCGATGGTGGAAACAGCAGCAGCACACTGCCGCGTCCAGCTACGGCTGGTGGCAGAGTACAACAATCAGCAGCAGCAGGGTCCAGGGGAGGAACCAGCCCTGCGAAGAGCAGGCTGTCAAGCCCTGTCAAAGGCTCAACAATGCAGCAGTCTCGCCAGCAGGGCTTGAGGCAACTAAAGCAGCAGCAACTGCAGCACTGGCGGCAGCAACAGCCTCCACAGCAGCGGCAGCAGCAGCAGACTGCAGCGCGCTATCCTGCAGGGCGGGCTGCACGGGCGCCGCTGACTGCAGAAGTCAGCGATGACTGCATAGAGGTTGATGACATCAGCTGCAGCCTGAGTGCCGTGCTAGAAGATAACAGCTACGCAGCCATGTGTCAAGCACGAGAGAGTGAGGTCAAGGCAAGCAGCAGTCAGCAACAGAACTGCTGCGTGCAGCAGGCATTGCCACCTGCTGGCTGCTGCGGCTGTATTGCTGATGTTGGGCAGCACCAACTTCTGCCTACAGCAGTACAACACAGCCGATGCCAGCATTGTGGCACAGAACAAGGGCAAACATCCAATCAGCAGCAGATGCACAGCAGGGAGCTGGCGGCAAGCCATGCAGCATCAGGCCCATCAGCAGGCCAAGCTGCTGGCGCGCATTGCCCAAACTGTGCAGCTACCATGTCTGCTGCTGCACAGCTGCTGCAGGCAACACAGCAGGCAGCAGCAGCAGCCGCTGCCAACAACACAGTAGGTGCAGCAGCAGCTCAACCCCAGCAGCAGCAGCAGCCAAGGAGGCAGGAGGCGTGGTCGGGTGGGGTTTCAGCAGCAACCTCTGTGGTGTGGGAGCTGGTAACACTTATGAGCATCCGCTCCATCATGAGCCAGGCAGTGTCAGGCATGGCAGAGCAGATGGCTGGGGTGGTCAGCCAAGCGATGCAGCGTGCTGTTGCAGCTGCATTCCAAGGCCCTGGTGCTGGTGTAGCTGCTACGGGGGGCGCGGCCAATGCAGCTGTGCCTGCAGCTGTAGCTGCCTGGCAGGCTGCTGCAGCAGCAGCAGCTGGTGCTGCTGCTGCAGCTGGGCAGGGGACGTGGCAGCCGGTGAGTTTGGCAGCGCCGCAAGCTGCTGCACAGCAGATGGAGCAGCAGGAGCGGCTGACACCGCAGCAGCTGCAGGAGCAGCAGGAGGACCTGCAGAAGCAGTTTCAGCAGCTGGAAGCACTGATGGTTGTCAGGGACGACAGCAGCAGCAGCAGCAGTGGGAGCAGCAGCAGGCATCACAGCCGGCCCAGGCACACCCGTAGCAGCCACAGCCGCAGTGGCAGCAGCGACTATGGAGGACCCTCTCATGCCAGGCGTTCCAGTGGCAGCAGCACAGGCGGCTCACCTGGTGACCCAAGCCCTGGGGCAGTTGGCAACAGCAGCAGGGCCCTGCAGCACTACAGCTCATGGTCAGTGCGGTCCAGTGGAGCAGGCTCACTGCAAGGTAGTGAAGCAGGAGGCAACCAGGGCCTCAGCAGCAGCCAAGCGGGCGGTACAATCGCAGGCATGGTGGTGCGGCTGAGGCGGACAGCCAGTGACAGGTCGACTTCGCCGCTGTCTAGAAGAGGCAGTGTAGTTGTGGAGAGGCCTGGGTGGAGTCTTGCGGGGTCTTTTGATGGAGTGCCTAGCGGCAGTGGCGCTGCAGCGGCTGGGCTGCAGCAGCGAAGTGCGGCAGGTGGCAAGCAAGCAGGAGCAGGAGAGGCTACTGCTGGTGCTGGAGACAGGAATGCTGCTGTTGCGGTTAACAGAAGCACAGATGATAAGGCAGCTGCCCCATCTGAAGGAGCATCAGCAGCTGTTGCTGAGGGTGATAGCAGCAGCGCTGCAGCAGGCTTAGGCGGAGGTGCACGCCAGGGCCGCATGCCGCTGTCGCTGCCGCCACTGGTGCGCTCTGGCTCAGCTGTAAGCGGCAGCGGCGCAGCAAGGCCTGCTGCAACGTCAACACTGCTCAGCAGACGCAAGTAAGTGACACCGACCGCACGAATGGCTTCTCTTGTTTCAGGCGCATGCCAAGGCACTCAGGGTTATGCCCTCAACTTGATGGTGCCACCAGCACCGCCAAAAATGCTTGCAACAGTGCTTGGCTTTCTTGTGGTGATATCAAAGCCACTGCACGCCACCAATGATGCATCACAAGGCTCATGTCACATGGGTCATGTGTGGACATATGGGACCTGATTTGTGTGCTTCTCTCTGTCCCGTCACCTGTTCTGCTGCTCTTTCAGTGTGAGCGTCACTTCAGTTGACACCAACTACAGCTATGATGAGGACTTTGAGTCCCCAGCCTCATCCTTTGCAGGATCTTCACAGGCCTCCCCGCCAGCCGCAGCAGCAGCAGCCGCTGCCAGCAGCACTGCCAGCGCAGCAGCAGCAGCTAGCTTGGCACTGCTCCGCAAGGCTTCAGCACCAGGTGGCAGTGCAGGTGCTGCTGCTGGCATCAGGTCCCTCACCGGTGGCAGCTACAGCCCATACAGCCCCTCTAGCCCAGCTGCTGCTACTGCTGCTGCTGCGGATGGTTTTGCTGGCCGCTTGGGTGCTGGCAGTGGCAGCCTCAGCCTGAGCTGGCAGCGCAGCAGTGTGAAGCTGGAGAGGAGGGGCAGCGAGCTTCCAGAGATCCCTGAGGTGCCAGAATCAGAGCAGTACACTGCCAGTGAGCAGTACAGTGAGCACTTCAGTGACGCAACAGAGGTGCAGAGTGAGGCCAGCAGTGTGCTGCGGCTGGAGGAGCCACATGGTGCAGCAACAAATGCTGGTTACACAGTGAGCAAGCAGCAGCAGCAGCAGCAGCACGTGAGGACTGCATCAGGTTGGGGTATCGCTGCAGCCGCTGCTGCAGCGTCAGGGCTGCAAGGGGGTAAGGGTATGTCTGCAGCCGAAGACACACTGACAGTCTCGATCACTGATGATTTTGAGGCGAGCATGCCGCCTGGCTCTTTCCAGCACCGCCGTAGCAGTGTCAGCTCAGCCACAGCTTCAGTGTCGATGGAGTGGCCGGCAACTGCCGCACCTGCAGCAGCTAGCAAGGCAGGTGGTTGGTCAGCTGGTGGGGGCAGTGGCGCAAAGACAATGTCTGCTGCCTTACCCAGCAATAGCCGTCCTGTACAGGCAGCAGGACAGCAGGCAGCTGCAAGATCTGGCACAGCAAGTGCAGTGGAGACTCAGCCACTGAATACTGGCTGGAACCAGGGCAGGCTTGCAGCTGTATCTGAAAGCCCAGACAGTACGAGCAGCAAGCACAGCAGCAGGCAAGGGACCCAAGCAGCAGCTGCGGCGGCGGCTGTGTCAGCTGTCACCAGATCACTGTCGGCCGACAGTGCATTTGATGATCTGCTTGGATCTTCAGATCTGGCAATCTCCATGCCAGGAGGAGGAATGCCTAGCTCTAGCAGGCCACCATGGCAGCAGCAGCAATGGTCAACAGGTACAACTGCAGCTGCAACTGCGACAGCTGGGGCTGGCACTGGCAGTATCGGTGGCTCGGCATCAGGCGCAGCGGCAGCAGCTGCAGGAGCAGCAGCATCTGCTGCACAGGCTGCCGCCGCGCGCCGCTTTTCAAACTACTCGGATGTGTCATTTCTGTCAGATGACGAGGAGGAGGCAGCAGCAAAGCAGGCGGAGCAGGCAAAGCAGCAGCAGCAGCAACCGAGGCGCATCACGCGCAAGACTGACAGCTCCATGTCCTATTTGTCCAGCCTAGATGGCAGTGACGTGGACATAGATTACTCAAATGAACTGCCAAGGCCAGATGCTGCAGCAGCAGTGCAAGCTAGGCCTGCCAATTACAGACAGCCTACAGCAGGGCAGCAGCAGCAGCAGCAGCAGCAGCAGCGCCCACAGACGCAGGGCAAGCAGGGCGTGTATGGCGCCGGTGGGAGCAGGGGAGCTGTGGGTGGTGCTGCACAGGTGGCTCGCAGTGCGGCCGACGTGTTCTACAGCCATGTGGGCGGCACACCCAGTTTTGCATAGCTTGATGAAGTTGTGTGCAGATGAGGCGCTGACTGACTTGAGTCAATTTGCAGTGTTAACCTGTGACTTCATGTTGATTGATGCCATCCAAGCGGCTTGGACACGAAGCACCCCGTAATCCTTTGTTGGAAATGTTTGAAAGATGTTCAAGCGCCGCTGGCGGCGCCAGTAGCTACTGCTTCAGCAATAATTACACGGCAAGCAGCTGGATTTCAGGTGGACACCAGCAACGGCATGCACCAGCAACTGTCATGAGGGCTAAAAATACACTGCTATTACTGCAAAAAAAGCTGACATGCACACACGTACCGCAAATCCTTGCCTGCTGATTGGACTTGCTGGCTCTGTTTGTTTCATCAGCTCATGCTGGTTTCATGTTGACGTGATATCAAGCCGTGCTGCAAAAGAGCAATCTGCGGGTGGTTACAACACCGCGGTTCAACACCAACATGTACATCACGTCAACGCTGCGGGTGCAACAGTCCTGTCAAAGCTACTGTCACGCAGTGGTACCCTTTTAAATCTGCACACACATGCACACATGGGTATCCCCTGCACCTGCCGCGGCAAAAGCTGTTGAGACTGCTCGCCTAGCTACAAAGTGGGTGCGTCAGCAGACTGCTGCTGCTGCTCACGTGCAGCAGCAATGCGCTTGCAGACGCCCCTGTGCTGCTGCTTCTTCCAGCACAGCTCCAGGCACTGCTGGCTGCAGAAGCGTGCAGTGCGGCATCCAGCACACACGCAGGCCTTGCCCCCCACCAGCTCAGCCTCACTTTGCTTCTGCAGGTTGCTGCAGCGCGGATTGCAGCACCACAGGCTGACTGGCAGCTGGTGGCACACCGCCTCACCAAATGCCTGCAGCTGCTGCGTCAAGCCACTTGGCAAGGCTCGGCGCACCTGCTGCTGCAGATCCACCATCCTGACATGTGCGCTTGCTGTGTCAGCTGCTTCGCTGTGTGCTGCAGCTGCTTCTAGTTGGTGTTCAGCAGCTGCTGCTGCTGCTGCTGATAATGATGCAGCGGCCGTGCCTGCATCACCTGCATGCTGAAGCTGTAGCTCGCCCTGCCCTGGAGTCCCTGCCACCTCCGTCTGCTGCTGCTGCTGCTGTTGCTGTTGCTGCTGCTCAGCAGCTGCTCCTGCTGCTGCTTGGTCAAGCCCTGCTTGTCTCTCCTGCCCCAGCAGCAGCAGCTGCTGCTGCAAGTCGCTTGCCAACGCCTGAGCCTGCTGCTGCAGCTGCTGCGCTGCCTCTGCCACCGCGGCTGCTTCCCCCGGCAGCCTCACCTCACCCAAATGCAGCACGCAGGCGTCCACACTGCTCAGCAGGTGACGCAGAATGTCACACCCTGCTGTTGCAGGCGCCAGCTGGTCGTCGCACGCTCCGCTGCTGCAGAGGCCACCAAACCTGCCCAGCACCGTTAGCAGCCGCGCATGCAGCAGCAGCCTCAATGCCGTAGGCAGCTCCCCCCTGGCAAGCCACGGCGTGCACAGCAACAGCACTCCCAGCGAGTGTGGAACACAGCACATGCTTGCTGTCCATGCTGGAAGCGCTGCTGAGGTAGCTTACGAGTCTGTTGCTGCTGAACACGTCAGCGGCTTTGAGCACACTGGCTGCCAGCCCAAACACCTGCTCTGCTGACGCAGACTCACCCTCACTCGCTGCACGGTTGCCGTGCAGGCGTTGCAGCATCATGCATGCCATCTGCAGCCAGCTGAGGCTTGCGGCAGCAGCTTCCCTGCATGAGATACGCTCGGGGTATGAAAGTGATGTCCTGCGTGCATCCTCTAGCAGTGCTGCTGCTTGCCGTGAGTGCTGCGCGACCGCCGCGGGCAGCTGCGGCGCCCGCATTGCTGCACGCGGCAACATCACGCACAGCGTGAGGGACGTGCACATGCCAGCAGCGTCAGCAGAGTAACAGGTACATGCATATTTGCAGGCACACCCGCCAGGGGTGACGTAGAGGTCGAGGCGACTGCTGTACTTGCAACATGCAAGATGCAAAGAGCGCCAGTGCTGTGCAGTGTTCTGCTTGCAGGTTTACAACAGAAGTGCAAAAGCAGGGACAGAAGCCTAGACTGCTGGGCGGCAAATACGCGGCAGACACTGCAACGTACTCAAGAGCACACACATGTAGAAAGGAGGACATACATGTGCCAGGCCGGGCCAGCTCACCAGGTTTTAGCTCATCCTCAAAAAGCGCTGCCAGCGACAGGCTGATCGCGTTCACAGACTGCGCACAAGCCCGCTCAGCAGAACTGCTGCCATGCTTGGCTGCATGATCTGCCAGCACAGCAGATCCAGCCGAGCAGGCAGTGCGCATGCTGCGCACCGCAGCTGGGCCCACTTCCAGCAGCAGGCAGTGCAGCACTTCCTCGCTTGCTGGCAGTGCAGCCTGCTGGGGCACAGCTGCACCTGCTGCTGCTGCTGCTGCTGCTGCTGCTGCTGCTGCTGCTGCTGAACAGATGCGCGTCCCAGGCAGTTGCCGATAGACATCCACCACACACTCCAGGGCATGTGCCAAGCACACAAAGTCTTCGGCAGCCGCCAGGGCTGCGTACTCAAGCATGGTCAGGAGTAGCAGCTTCCCCAGCCTACTGCTGATGCCAGGCACAGCCACTGATGCTGCAGTGGAAGGCTGCGCTGCAGCCCCTGACTCAGGGCTGCTGCTGCTGCTGGTGGTCTGCAGTGCAGTCGCGCGAGTTTGCGTTATAAACAACACTGCGTCCCATGCATACATGCATGCAGGCAGGCCCTCCATCCCCATGCCTGCAACAGCAGCCACGATCTGGCGCTCATCAGGAGGCACCCGCAGCTCTGCCAGCAGCTGCAAGTGGTATGGCTGCATGCACACCTGCTCCCGCTGCTGCTGCTGCTGCTGCTGCTGCTGCTGCTGCTGCTGCTGCTGCTGCTCGCGCAGCGCGCCTACAAAGATGCCCGCAGGTACCATCAGCAGTTGCAGTAGCGTGTCCGACGCAAACTGCTGCGCTTGCTGCCGCTGCGCCGCGCCGGGCTCGTCATCATCGAATGATGTGCCGCCAAGTGCCTGGCTGAAGGCCCCTGCCAGCCGCAGCACATCGATGATGTGGCAGTCCCAGAGGCTGCGGTCGCCGCTGCTGGCGCCTTGAAACAGCCCAGCAGCAGCGCCGGTTTGCAGCACTGCCCATGATAGCTCCGCCACGGGGTGTATACAGGGCAGCAGCGCTACTGAGGTGAGTGGGCTGTCGCCTGGCCCTACTGTGGCAAGGTGCGTGATGGGCTGGATGCAGATGTCTATCGCTGCACTGGCTGCCGCGTCTGTCAGCATGTCAGCGATGCTGCTGCTGCTGCTGCTGCTGCTTGGTGGCTGCAGAGCCGCCTGCAGCCGCGCGGTTACACTGCGTGATGCGTGCTGTATTGTTGCCAGGAGCCCTACGCACCCGACAGCAGCAGCAGCAGCAGTAGCAGGAGCAGCGGCAGAGAGCTGGTACTGTGTTTGTTGGCTTTGTGATGTAAGGGCCCCCCTGGGACACTAGTCTGCAAGAGCAGAGGCCCAGGCAGATGTAACATGGCTAGGAGGTTGCAGAGCCATATCATCCGCATCATTCAGAACTCAGCCTGCAGTGCTGCTGCACTGCAGGCCCTCAATGCCCTGCTTAGTGTTGGTGAGTAGTGTGGCGTTGGACGGCTCAGGCCTGACATGCAATACTGATAGCTGACCGTGCAGAAAGCGAGCATCATGTTGCATTGTGCTTTTACAATGTGTGTTTCCTGCAAGTCATCACACGGCTGCTGCAGCTCACCTTACTCAGCCACCTGCAATGCCACCTGCAGGTGGTCAGCATCGCGGCGCGCAGCGGCAGACTGTGCCCAAGCCTCCACAAACAATGTCAGCGACATCATTAGACTGACGGCAGTTGCTGCAGCAGGTGCTGCAGCCCCAAATGTGCGCACATGCCTCAGCTTGGGCTCCTCCTGCCGCTGCTTCTGCTTCTGCTGTTGTGGCTGTAGCAGCAGCTGCACAGCTCTCGACAGCGCCCTGCTGGCTCGCTTGATGATGTTGTGGTTGTAGACGAGGTTCTGAATTGACAGCAGAGGTTGCAACATACATTGAAACACACCGGCATACCTGATGGGGAGACACTCGGAAATGATGCTGCCCTTGCTTGCAGGACAAGTGCAGCAATGCAGCCCACCTCCATCGCAGGTCGTCTATCCCCTTCGGCCACAGCTGCAGCCAGATGCTGAATCCAATCAAGAATTTGCGCGGCCTGCTCGTTGTGCTGCTGCAGCTGTGCCAAGTCACGAGCAGCAGCGACAGCATCCAGAAACCCCAACATGGCAGCCGCGCCCACCATGCCGAACAAAGCTGTAACGCTACTGTAGATGTGTTACAGCAGCACAAAGGCAGGAACCGCAGCGTAGAGAAGAGGAGTCACTGCTAAACGCGCAGCAAGTGTGCAGTAAGGCAGCTACACGTACCATAAGCTACCTTGATATCTACAGCGAAGGCGTGCCGTTCACATATCCAGGCGAGGGAGGATACACGCTATAGCTCACAGCGTGCTGTGCTTCCAAGGGTTCTAGGCAACCGTCCAGGGTTTACTGTTCACCTTATCTCGGAGGTTCTTGCTGACACACACGAACCTGTAAAAAGAGTTATAGCGTGCATGCAGGTCACACATTACAAGCAAGCATGATGCAACGTTATGAGTACTCACATAGCGAGAAGGGCCCCCCCTGGCCATCATGGCTACTTCAACGTCAGACATTGTGGTGCTGCTGCTCCTCCTAATTGTTCTAGTATTCCCTGCTAGCATGCAGAGCAGATGTACGTTTTGGGCACTGTTCCGAGAATGAGTCACCCATTCACCTCCCAGAGCCATGCAGCACAGCCATCAACCAGAAACGTTATCGTTGACGCACAAGGGACTGTTGTATATGCATGCATGATCCGAGCAGTGAACACCTCATGAAGATCAGGGGGGTGTTTTGCTGGTGTCACCGCCTGAAAAGGTCTCTGCCAGCCACTCCCCAATAAAAATAATGCAAGGGGTGCCTCATGCCGCCCAAAAAAGTCGATGAGCTCTGACACTACCACATGTAGATGCAGGTTTGCACGCTGCCATTCAGTGATGGCATGATCTCAGTAACTGCGCCTGTTGCCACGTCGGTGGCGTGTTCTGGGTGCTGCAAAATCGTGGAACACATCAAGATGTACCTTGAAGTTTCATTCAAGATGTATCTTCAAGGTACATCTTGATGACCACTAATTGAGCGGCTACTCAGCCAACAAGACAACATGCCAAACCGCGCTGATGCACAAGCAGCTGGCTTGAACACCGAAACATCAAGACGAAAGGGCACTCACTTATAGTATACACAGCTGCGGACCAAACAGTGCCAGATTCAGACATGCACTCCCAGACATCAGCCATCAGCACACAACAAGATGACATGCATAGCAGCTGCCAATAAACATGCAGGGCGAGGCCAACACAATTGAAACATGCTGTCCTTGATTGAACACATCCTGCACGCCTACGCACTCAACGCTCTCACTGGCAGCCCTACCCAAGCAAGCTGGGGTGTCGCTGTACATGACCGCCAGCGCACACAACCCAAGCGCTCAAACAGACTCACATGACACACGCATAAAAGGCGCGTGCAGCCACTCAACAGCCAGTACTGCGGATGTCATCACAACAACAACACAACCACACCCTTGCACCTGGACAGGCATGCTGGCAGACAGTCTGCCAGCAGACAAGGTCCCAGATGCATCACCATAAGCATCACCAGAAGCACCCCGTTGCCAGCTTGAGACCATACAACACTCACGAAACAGCACTGAACTAACACAGGCATACACAAGCCTCAGTTGTACGAGTAGCCGCCGCCGCTGCTGCTCATGCGGATCTCGGTCCCGTCAAAGCTGCTGCTGGCGCTGCTGCTGCTGCCTGGGCTGTTGCCTGGCGCCCTCCAGTTGACACGTGCATCATCAAACACGCGCAGCTCTGGGGCCAGGATGCGCGTGTACCTGCAGCAGCAGCAGCAGCAGCAGCAGCAGCAGCAGCAGCAGCAGCAGCAGCAGCAGCAGCAGCAGCAGCAGCAGCGGCGGCAGCAGCAGAGCGTTGAGACGGCAGCCGTGGAAACAGAAACCACAGCGGCAGAGCCAGCACCAGCTCCAGCATCAGGATCAATTGCAGTGGAAGCATGGCACAACGTGTGCACAGTGACCTGCATGCTGCGTCAACACTCAGCATGCACTATCGCATAGCAACTAAACAGAGCGTATCTGGCTGACTGCCTGCCTGCTTACCTGTCGAAGTACAGCAGCTGCTTGACAAACAGCCCAAACTCCCCTGCAGCAGCAACACACGGCAACGGCGGCAGCAGCCTTTGCACCCCAAGCGAGCGCAGCCAAAGTCTATTGCGCAAGGGATGCATCACAAAGCTGCCATAACCCACGTGCGGCAACCTATGTCGTGCCAGCAGCTGCCTGCAAGGTACATTCTGCAAGCTGTGTCATACACACTGCACCATGAAAGCAAGCTGCGCCTGCAAACATTCCTGCAAGCTATGTGCTGCAAGCAGCTTCTTGCCAGCTGTTTCCTGCAAGCGTTTCCCTGCAGGGCCTTTCCTGCACCCCGCAAGCCGGCACTCACGTGGGAAGCGGATGCCGTGGCGCTCCCCAATGGCCACCAGGTCCAGCAGCAGCCTGTTGACCTGCGCCTGGTCAACCTCCACAGAAGCAGCCATGCTGCTGAAGCCTGCATCACAGCATAGCAAACGCAGCAGAGTGATCGTCAACAACAAGTGCAGCAGCGCTACACGCAACCTGGTCCAGCAGCAGCCTGTTGACCTGCACCTGGTCAACCACAGCTAAGGCAGCCATGCTGCCGCAGCCTGCAGGAGTAAATGGGCGAACAACATCATCATATGCGTGGCGGCCACAAGCAAGCTGCTATGTGCTTGCACCAGGACTGCTCAGCAGCAGTGCATGCCAGTGCAGTGGATGAGCAGCACATGCATCAAAGCAACACAAGGCAGCTGGGTCCTTACCTGCTGATGGGTCCGCTGTGACCACCAGGCTGCTGTTGAGGCTCTCCAGCTCACTGAAGAAGGACTGCAGGTCACGCGCAAACGCGCTGTAGTCCACATCCTCACTGCAGCAGCAGCAGCAGCAGAAGAAGAAGGTGCAGGTAGCAGCGGAGAGACGATGAGCGACTGCAGGCCTCTCAAACACCCGCACCGCGCGCCACACGCAGCAGACAGTTCATCACAAGCATAACAGCGCGTGCCACCCGATCCTTTTTTTGAATAGCGCGAGCTGTTACTGTCTGATAAGGCAGCTGTACAGCAGCATGAACATCCACAAGCGCCAGATGGTCATGCGCTCGCCAGCCCCGATACAATACCTGGTGCGCACCCACCTGCATGCGCCGATCGTTGCGAGCGCGCGCCATGGTGTCGTAATTCCCCACTGCCAATGACGCCAGCAGCGCCTCCATGGCCTTCCAGGTCACAGCTCTCATATGACGACTTGAATGCACAAAGCTGCAAGGCTCTGCTGTCGATTTGCAGCCAAAAAGACAACCACCCACCGGCCACACGTTCAACAGAACACGGAAATGACGCCCACATCCGTCCGAACACCCAATCACCTGCATGCGCCAATCGTTGCAAGCGCGCGTGCCATGGTGTCGTCATTGCCCACTGCCAATGATGCCAGCAGCGCCTCCATGGCCTTCCATGGCACGGCTCTCGCATGACGACTTGAATTGCATGCACAAAGCTGCAAGGCTCTGCTGTTGATTTGCAGCCAAACAGACAACCGCCCACCGGCCACACGTTCAACAGAACACGGAAATGACGCCCACATCCGTCCGAACACCCAATCACCTGCATGCGCCGATCGTTGCGAGCGCGCGTGCCATGGTGTCGTAATCGCCCACTGCCAATGACGCCAGCAGCGCCTCCATGGCCTTCCAGGTCACTGGGCTGATGCTGCCAACGATTCCGAAATCGATGAAGCCAACACGGCCATCTGGCAGCACCAGCAGGTTGCCTGCAAGGCACAGCAAAGAAAACAGCAGTTAGAGGCGAGGCGGCTCAGGAATCCAGCGTGGTGATCCCCTACTCGACTGTCGTGCAGCACCAAGAATTGCCTGCAGAACAGAGCAAGAGGCAGATTGCCTGCAGAACAAAGCAAGAGGCAGCGGCAACAAGTCAAGCATGCTTGACGCCAGCAGCGCTTCCCTGGCCTTCCATGTCACTGGGCTGATACTGCCAACAATGCCGAAATCAATGAACCCAACACGGCCATCAGGCAGCACCAGCAGGTTGCCTGCAGGTAACAAAAACACGGAAGCAGTTGAGACAGGGGAAGGCACATTGCTGCGTCGCTGAATCCAGGTAGCGGCATGCCGCACCAGGAGGTGTCCTGCAAGGCATAATGAAGCAGCGCTCACTGGTAGAGCTAAGACATGTGTGTGATGACGCCCTGGTGCTGCCGGCGCCTGGCGGAGCGTCGCTTGCGGGTAAAGCACTCCAGCCGCACCGCAGTATGTGCAGCTCCCATGGCACCCCTCTATCTATCTACCCATGGCACCTACCTGAGTAGAAGCGTGTCTGTGGTGGCGTATGCCGCATAAACACACCGTGTAACCCCTCTATCTATCCCATGGCACCTACCTGCGTGCACGTCTGCGTGGTGGGTGTCTGACCCGAGCACGCTGGCGAACCAGGTGTTGAGCGCAGAAATCAGCACGCCCTCGAGGTCAAACACATAATGTGGGCATGAATCTCACCATGCACTTCACATATCCTGCAAACTCGAGCAAAGCCGAGCGCGCACGTGC
The DNA here is from genome assembly GCA_004335835.1 of Scenedesmus sp. ARA3. Lineage (NCBI taxonomy): Eukaryota > Viridiplantae > Chlorophyta > Chlorophyceae > Sphaeropleales > Scenedesmaceae > Scenedesmus > Scenedesmus sp. ARA3. The sequence continues at coordinate 31,759 of RWJK01000737.1, forward strand.
TGGTGGCAGAGGGCAGGTGCTGCGTTTTACATGAGAGGTCAAACCGCACATGCCGGCACCCACCTGCGTGCAAGTCTGCGTGGAAGGTGTCTGCCCCGAGCACGCTGGCGAACCAGGTGTTGAGCGCAGAGATGAGCACGCCCTCAAGGTCAAACACAGGACACAGATGCCTGTCACAATGCAATTGCAATGCCTTCTTAACAGGTGCAAAGTCGAACGTGCACATGCTGGCAGCACACGGCAGGTGCTGCTTTTGGCATTGATGTAGAAATGAACAGCACCGCTGGCGGCCCACCTGCGTGCACGTCTGCGTGGAAGGTGTCTGCCCCGAGCACACTGGCGAACCAGGTGTTGAGCGCAGAGATGAGCACGCCCTCAAGGTCAAACACATTATGTGGGCATCAATCTCACAATGCGCTTCACACATCCTCGGGCAAAGCCGAGCGCGCACGTGCTGGTGGCAGAGGGCAGGTGCTGCATGACAGATGAGGAATCAAGCCGCAAATGCCGGCACCCACCTGCGTGCACGTCTGCGTGGAAGGTGTCTGCCCCAAGCACACTGGCGAACCAGGTATTGAGCGCAGAGATGAGCACGCCCTCTGGATCCTTGCTGGTCACTGCACGGATGGAGGCCAGGTCAGTCAGGGGCACACCACTGAGGCGCTCCATCACCAGCACCCTGCAGCACAACAGCACATAGTTTTGGTTGATTCAAACAGCATGCTGAATCCTTTGCTGGTGACGGCGCGGATGGATAACAGGTCAGTCAGCGGCACACCACTGAGGCGCTCCATCACCAGCACCCTGCAGCTCAAATGAGTACGATTCCGGGGTACACAGGCAGAGGCACTGAATAGCAGGCTGCTGTGCCTGATATGTGCGTCACTTGAGTGATGCGAGGGCTTGAAGGTGTGACGGGACAGTGGCGGTTGGGGGCATTGCTTCAGGACTTCCGTAACAGATGTACACCCTAACAGAAATACACCCTAATCAGCTCAGAGTATCCTGCAAGCGCGTGCCGACGCACCTCTTGCTGCTAAACTGCCTGTACACGTATGGCGCTATCGCCACGCCCCGCAGGCCCCGCTTGTCTAGGAAGTCGTTAAAGGTTTGCAGGTGGTACGCCTCCTGTAAAGAATGACACATGAACAACAACCAGCAGCAGCAGAGCAGCAGCAGCAGCAGCAGAACAGCAGCTGAGGCACAGCATACAAAGAATCACATAACAGGTACACGCTGTGCAGTTCCTGCAGGATGCGCAGTGCTGGCTTGCTCTGTCTCAGAGACACCCTCACGTTTTGGCATATGCAAGGCAAAACATGTCACCTTCAAAAAGTAACACCATTCAAACAAAAGTAACGCACCTTGGTGAAGTCCACCTCGTCCATCATGGAGGCCTTGATGTCAGACAGGATGTTGCCCACTGACAGCCGGTTGAGCTCAGGAGCGATGAACTCCAGCACGCGCGTGAACAGGTACAGCTGCAGGCAAGGAAGAAAAGGCAGAAAAAGACACAAGCAGCAGCAACAGGATGAGGGCACAGACAGAGCAGTGTTGTGTGCAACACACTGGTCAGTGTGAAACAGATGCCCGAGCAATGCAGCTGTCTCTGGTGCATCATGGCCAGAAGTGGTCGCGGAGCTGTAACCAATGCAACAGCGACCTGATTTACGGGAGCCATCGGGAGCCATCAATGCCGACCCACTTCTACTGCTACTGCAGCCAGGCATACAGCAGCCACTCACAAAGTTCAGGTCTGTCAGCAGCACGTCCTCGGTGCCGGGCCGCAGCACCTTGATGACAACCTCCTTGCCGCTGCCTGCCAGCACTGCAGAGTGCACCTGCCAGCAGCAGCAGCAGCAGCAGCAGCATGGTCAGCAGCAGCAGCAACTTATGTGATCGCAGCACCTTGATGACAACCTTGCCGCTGCCTGCCAGCACCGGAGAGTGCACCTGTGGGGCAGCAACAGCAGCAGAATGCCTTCAATCCAGAAGCACGCTGTCCTGTGCCATCACTAGCTGTCAGCTGTTCTTGCCCCACCTGTGCAACGGATGCAGAGGCCAGCGGCTGCGGGTCGATGTAGGAGAACACACTCTGCATGCACCCAACCACCAGCTACTGCACGCAGACACGCATGCATGCACTTGTCAGTAGCGCCAACGCCTGTTGCCGGCTTACCTGTGCAACATAGGCGGAGGCCAGCGGCTGCAGGTCGATGTAGGCGAACACACTCTTGATGCACCCGACCTCCAGCTTATGCACTCAGGAAGACACGCATGCGGACAGCCTGTTGCCGGCTTACCTGTGCAACAGAGGCGGAGGCCAGCGGCTGCGGGTCGATGTAGGAGAACACGCTCTCTAGCGGCTGCTGCTGCAGCTCCTGCTTCAGGATGCGCTGGATGGTGGCAAAGGGCACAGGGTCGGTCCTGTCCAGGCACTTCTGGAACTCCAGCACATACTCTGCAGGACGGATGCAGGACAAGAACAACGAGTATTGCTAATAATGAGCAGCACAAGCCGCGTTGTTGTGAACTGCTTAGCGAATAGTGTGATAGAACACATGTTTGGTACTTGGTGTGCTGTCAACAGCTCGCCCTCCTCAGCTGGCAAAGCGCCACCACTGCTGCTCAGCAACAGCAACAGCACTGCTGCTGCTGCTGCTGTTGGCATGTGTGATTGTGATGCTGCTGCTGCCTCTCGTGACGTCTGTCTTGCTGCTGCCTGTCTGCCGCCCTCCAGCTGTGACTTCAGCCGCAACTGCCAGCACCAACTGCACGGCCTGGCATGAACAGCTGCACGCTTCCCAGGCTCTTGTTATGTTCACACAGGACCATCGATTGTCATCCGTCAAACACAGCTTGCTGCTCACCCTCAGGAAACAGCGATGGTGATGACGCAATGAACTGCCCCAGCTTGATGTATGTAGCCCCCAAGCGCTCAAACAGCTTGCGCAGCACCACTTGTGGTGGGTCTAGACGGCCGCCGCTCAAAACATAGTCCTGAGCAAGCGATGCTACTGCTTGGCCTGCCTGTATGCTCCTGAACATGCCCCTGGGCCCTGTCTGCATCGCAATCTTCAAGCTTTCCTGCAAGAGCTCCTGAAGCTCTTTGCTGCGCTTCTGCAGCTGCTCTGGAGTAAGCTGCTGGCTGCTGCTGCTTGCGAACGGGTTGCTGGTAGATGTGCCAGCGCCGTTTCCGGTTCCCCATGGGTTGCTGCTGCTAGAGGCCCGGCACAGGACAACAGGCTTGCACCGAGCAGCAGCACCAGGCCGGTGCCTGGCTGGGCAGCTGCTGCGTTGCATGGATCCGGCTTTGAGTCGATTAAGCATGTTTATGAGAAATATATGTTTCGGTTGTCAACAGGCGCGATCAGAACGCCTCGCTTGATGTGCTGTTTGCAGTTCGTGTGTGGCTCTGCTCACTTTTGCCCAGCGTGTGATGTGCGGCCGGTCACAATATGACTTTTGGTAATCTAATCAAATCAGTTCCATCACCCGTGCTGCTTAATTTGCTGCTTCCGACCGCGAGGGTTTGGGGCGCCATGTGTCGGTGACACTGTTGCAGTCACCCCCCCCCCCCGAAGCAGGGTCCAGGGCCGGGGGTATGACCCAAGCGATGTCGATTTCTCACAGCTGCCTGGAAAAGACAAAACCGAAAGCTAGGAACGTACAGATGTAATGCAACTGAACCATTTTTGAGCTTTTGTTAATAAATCGAGTGAGTCCTAAGGGGTCAAATCCGCTGTTGACTGTGATTTGCTCCTCGAAAATTGTGATTTCTCGCAGCTGCCTGAAACAGACAGAATAGTACGCTGGTAAAAACAAGATTTTAGTTAAAATATCTGTTGTATGTCTTCTGTTTAGAAATCGAGTGAGTCCTAAGCGGTCAATTCGGGTGACGAGTGTCGGTACTGAGAAGGCTGCACTTTGTAAGGGCTCCCTTCATGCAGGAAAATGTGATGCATATTTATTGACGTCTTATCTATGCGTGTAAGGCAATTGTACTGCGGGTACTGGGAGGGGGGGTGGGGGGTGGTTGCAGTGCTTGCTGGCTCTGTCACCCTCAGGGTGGTAGCACTGGAGCACCTGGGCTTCAGCAGACGCTTTAATAGCTGTAAAAGGACGGGGTTTTTGAAAAAAATGCACAGTTACGCACCAAGCAGTGCTGGACCAGACGTACACCAGCGCTAGCTGGGTGAAGCGCTGTTAGGTTGCAAATCCAAGCAGTATAAAGAATGGCAGGGAAGACAACACATTCTGCAATAGCCGCATGCATATTTTTGCTCACTCACATATCTGAGCAGGCTGCACCATGTGCTTGCTCAACTAAAACAATGGATATTAGTAATTACTTGTTACAGGGCACCCATCATTTGGTTTTGAAACACGGAGTCATGACAAGTGCCCCGAAAGCGGGGGACGATGCTGGTTGGGGCTGACAGCTCAGCAGAAGCCTCACTGCATGAGATGAATGACGATGCATCATATGACAACTTCCAGCAGGCAGGCAACAATGCGTAGGTACACCCACCAAACTTCAAGGGGATGATCCTCTGGCACATGTAGGGTGTGCACAACGAGAAAGAGAGAGAGAGAGAGATCAGCACTACATGACACAGCATATATATGCACCCATGGGCATATGTAGGGTGTGCACAACACGACACAGCATATGCATGTCACACCCATTAGCGTATGTAGGGTGTGCACAACGCGACACAGCATATGCATGTCACACCTATCAGCATGTACTTAGCAAGGTACGCCCATCTGTCACATGCCACCCCACACACAGCGTGGTCTGTGGGTCTGCGTAGCTATAGCGCACACACCTGCAAAGCACGAGTTCATGCGGCCATGTTGATGCGCTTTGAAAGCTTCCAAGCCCTTCCAAGCCTTCAGCAGTAACGAATGCAAAAAAAGAACGAGCCTGGCACCACGCCCAACAGCAAAAACATGCAACCACCAGGCCTGCTGTTCACAGTCTGTCAAAAAAGTCCAGCTGCGCCGCTGACACACTGCCAAGTAGCAGTACCAGTGCGCAGCTGGAGAATCCATCCCCAACTAGTCCAGATACATGCCAGCACTTTCCTCGTCGCTTGGTCATTATGCATGCTCCCACAAGGGTCCCAGAAGGCCCCAGAAAACGGAAGAGAACAGCTAATACGCATGACACGCGCGGTGGCAAGGCTGCCGGCACATGGTGCTCCCTCAGGAGCCGCGGACAGCCTGCAAACACTGGCTGCCTGCAAACACGACTGCCTGCAAACACCGAGTGCCTGCAGATGCGGACAGCCTGCAAATACGGACAGCCTGCAAATACGGACAGCCTGCAAATGCAAACAGCCTGCAAATGCAGACAGCCTGCAAATGCAGACAGCCTGCAACTGCAGACAGCCTGCAACTGCAGACAGCCTGCAACTGCAGACAGCCTGCAAATGCGGACAGCCTGCACACGCGCAGCCCTGAATTAAGTTGAAGCTGGGCCTCTGGCACTGCCATGGCGCATACAGCCAGGCCATGCTGTGCTTCGCATGCATGGTGCACCAGGGCGCATGCACCTCACCATCCTCATCATCGCCATCACATGATCTAGCAAGGCACAGCATCAGCAGTGCATGCAGCTGTGTGACGGCGAACTGTCTCACACAGCAGCCATTTCCAGCTGTCTCCATGTGTGTTTTTTCCCACAGCAAAGCATGTGCTGCTGTCGGCAACAGCAGCACAACACTATGTCGGCACAAGCCAAGCACAGCTTCTTTTTATCGGCAGCACTACACGCAGCCTCTTCAAGCAAAGCAATGCAACCAGAAGGCACAATGAGAGGCTATGAGCATGCCTTTCTAACAGCAGCCCCGAAACACTGCCATTGCAAGCTCTGACCACAAATGCAGCAGTACCGCACACATGTGCTCCGCAGCACGCATTTGCGCACGCCACAAATGCCCTTGCATTCACGTTCACAGCGTCACAACATGCTGCTCTGCTGTCACGGGGCAAGCGCAGAGGCACACACAAGAAGTACACCATAACATGCAAACGCGGATAGCCTGCACACATGCAGTCATGCATGAAGTGCACGCGGGCCTGTGGCACTGCCATGGCGCATACAGTCAGGCCATGCTGTGCTTGGCATCCATGGGGCGCCAGGGCACATGCATCTCACCATCATCACCATCACATGATCTATAGCAAGGCATAGCATCAGCAGTGCATGCATATGTGTGACGGCAAGCTGCCTCACGCAGCAGCCATTTCCAAGCGTGCTTTGACATCCACAGCAAAGCATGTGCTGCTGTCGGCAGAAGCAGCAGCACAGCACAATGTTGGCACAAGCTAAGCACAGGTTCTTTTTATCGGCAACACTACACGCAGCCTCTTCATGCAAAGCAGTGCGACCAGAAGGCACAATGAGAGGCTGTGAGCGTGCCTTTCTGAAAGCAGCCCCGACACACTGCCGTTGCAAGCTCTGACCAGGAATCCAGCAGTGCCGCACACACGCGCTGAACGGTACGCGTGCAATTTCCGCACGCCACAAATGCCCTTGCTTTCACTTTCAAAGCTTCACAGCATACTGCGCTGCTGTCATGAGGCAAGCGCAGCGGCACACACAAAAAGTACACCATAACCTGCACATGGCACAATCCTACTGACACGCCGTCTCTGTGTCCCCGCCGCAGCAGACACACCCCACCGCCAAGAGTAACTAAGCACTCATCCTTTCAGCCATCACTGTCAGAGGTGTGGCTGCCGACCAGGTGCACACTCAAGAGGCGTGTATGCATGTGCTGAACAGGCAACAGCTGCTGCTCGCACACCACAAGCCACCCCAGAAGCTCACATATACTCAGGCAGCAGTACCGTCATGAATTGAACTTCAGTACGTACACAAATGCCACCCAGCTGCCACCAACAATGGTGATACGTCCATCACTCCTAGCGCAAAGTAGGGCAAGTTTGATCAACAGCCCCTCCACTGTCAGGTGTGGCTGACAACCTGGTGCACAATCAACAGGCGTGTATGTAAGTACTTGCAGTCAAACAGCTGCTGCAAACAGCTGCTGCTCGCACACCACATGCCAATCCAGAAGATCAACTACACCTGTGCAACAGTACATGCACAACGCCACCCAGCCGCCACCACCGATGGTGATACTTCCATCACTCATAGCACACACGAGCTTACGTTTAATTGACAACAACCCTGCATGACTGCTAGCGCAAACAAGCGCAAAAAAAATTGACAGTCCCGCCATAGCAAATGACAGCAGGCTGCAGCTGGTCCTTGCAATGCTCGCCTGCTGAACCCCTTTTTGGTTCTAAACCTCACCGCTTGACACGCAGACAAGGAGAGAAATTGTAACATGTGACGCTTTCTACAACGCAAGATGCCAGGGCCTTTGTGCGGTTGACACGTCTGCATTGCAACCCCTGTACAACCGCTGCCATTCACAGGCCAACCGATACACCATGTAACATGCGATGTACATAACAGAGCGCCAGCCCTTGAACAAACCTCAATACGGCTGCCGCCACTGCCACCCGTGCTGCTGCTGTCACTGCAACATGCAGCTTCGCACGTGCAGGTACCCACTGCGTCCTGTGACAAGTCCTGCTGCTAAAAGAGAAAGGCGATGCAGGGTAGTCCGCAGAGGCAGAAAGCACAGCAACACCAGCAGCAAGCACAGCAACAGCAGCAGCAGGTCCAAGGCAGTAGGCTGCCGCATTCAGCAAGGCAGCTATTTAGTTGATCATGAAAATGCATGCCAAGTGGTCTGATGCAGCGTGCGAAGCGGCTTCAGAAACAAAGCAGAGACCATCAGCTGAGTGATGCCTGCCCAGGCAACGACAAACAACAGCACAGCTCAGGTTCCAAAATGCGTGCTGTGCTGCCGAACTTTCATGCCGTTTGCCGTGCGCCAGTGCCGCCCAGTACACCAACCATCCGGCGGCAGCAGCAGCAGCAGCAGCAGCAGCAGCAGCAGCAGCAAAATGCCACTGCGTCAGCTGCCAGCAGGTGCACCACCAACCAAAGACGGGACTCCATGCCGCGCCAAATACCAATAAAGACATGACTCGCAAATCCCTCGAACCTTTAGCAACCCACCCTGTTGACAGGTCAGTCTGCAGACCCTACCGCCTGGCCAGGGTGCTCTTGCAGATGCGCAAACAAGCACACACACAGCAGTCTGTATGTCAGTCTATCAGAAGCCACTGCCGTGATGCACAACCCACACAGTCGCAGCTGCTTTGCAGGCACATTGCAGCAACAGCACACAAAAGGCAGGAGCAAGAAGAAAGAGAATTGCCAGCAGCATCAGCTGATGGCACGGGTTGCACCTGTGCGAGCTGTACTCCTGTTGTTGCAAATCAGCACATTGTTGGCAAGGGATGTAGCGCATCGCTGCACCCCACACCGCGTTGACAGCCGCACATCCATGCCACCCCGAAAACAGCCGTATAAAACCAAGCCAAACAAGGTTGCTGCTACCAGCCCTACAGGCCAAAAGAAGGCCCGCAACACCACACGGGGAAGCGGACACTGACACACCACCGGAAACACGCCATCAAAGAGCAGAATTTGCACAGGGAGAGGCAGAAAACCCGTGTCCCCTGCCCAAACAGATAGCAAGGAGGTCGGTTTTCAGGCGTACCGAACGATTGCGCACACAGCTCATCGTACGCCACATGAGACAGCCATGCATACACAAAGCAGTTGCACAGCGCACTGACAGCACCTGATAGCCAGTTGCGCAGCGCTGCAAAGGCGCTAAGTAGGCTCAAACATCAATTGACTGGTAAAGCGCAAACCATGCCATCTATCATCTCTCAGCAAGCTGAGCTAGTTGCACAACTGCAAAGAAGCCGAGCACACATATCAGCAAAGCCCGCCAGCCAGCCAGCCAGCCGTGCCACTCATACTGCTGGCAAGAACCCTGCAGGCAAGAACCCTGTCACGAACAGGCCACACAGCACCCTAAACCGCTGATGACTGGTCTGCACGGTTACACTTGCACCGTGGTGCACGTGTGGGCCTGAGATGACATCACACGTTACACTGCCGAGGACTCTGTCAGCACTGTCACACTTGCATGATGTGGGTGTGGGCCTGGGATGACTGTGCTGGGCGTGCTAGCAGTAGACTGCAGGTGCTGCCAGGTTGTCAGCGCCACCTGTGTCTGGCGCATAATGCTGCCATGCCTCGCACACACGCTGCACGGCGCTGCTGCGGCTGCGGCTGCTGCTGCGGCTGCGGCTGCTGCATGCATGTGTGAGTGCGAGTGGGAGTGCTGCTGCTCGGAGCCTGCAGCACACCCGGTGCTGCTGCAGCGCTGCGGCAGCAGGTGGGCGATGGGCGGCAATGGCTCTGCAAACACCACCTTCTGCTGCTGCTGCTGCTGTGTGGCTGCACCTGCAGGCTCGGCAGCCTGCTGCTGCTCCTGCTGCTGCACCTGCTGCTGCTGCTGGCCGCATGCATCGCCTGCTGCTGCTGCCGCAGAGCTGCCGGCTGCACCTGCTGCTGCATCGTTGGCAGCGACAGCTGCTGCAACAACGCCAGCAAGCGCCTCACTCCTTGGGCCGGTCACTGAGCACTGCCATCCCAAGCACCTCCTTTTCGGCTCACCCTGCACAACCTCAGATACAGTGCCCCTGTCGTGCATGTGCGCCTGCTGCGAGCACTCCTGCAGCTGCTGCGGCTGCTGCTGCGGCCCCTGCTGCTGTGGCTGCTGCAACGCACGCTTGGTGCTGCCGCTGTGTGCTGCTGTGTCCTCCTCCTCTTTTGTAGCATCTGTGTCAGACTGGCTCGTGACAGATCCTGAATCTGCCAGCTGCTGCAGCAGATTCAGATCCAGCCCGCCATTGGGCAGCTGCAGCGGCGCAACCTCTGCTGCACTGGCTGCTGCCGCCGCTGCTGCAGCCGCCACCGCCGCTGCTGCTGCCGCCTTGTCAGCTGCTGCGCCGTCCTGCTGCTGCTGCAAGGCCTGCTGTGTAGGCTCTGATGCGCGCTGCCCTGACACTCCCATACGCTCTGCCAGGCGCTGGATGTCCTCCTCCACCCTGTGGGCAATGCTTGTCATCAGCTGCAAAGCACAAGCAAATCAACGCAATGCGACAGCAGCGGGCACGACACACGCAGGGTTGAGAGCAGATCAAAGTGAGCCAGGCGCTGGATGTCCTCCTCCGCCCTGTGGACAATGCTTGTCACCGGCTGCAAATTGAAACAAGGCACGATGCGGCAGCAGCAGGCAAGACATAAGCAGGGTCAGGAGCAGTTCAAAGTGAGGCAAGTGCTGGATGTCCTCCTCCACCCTGTGGGCAATGCTCGTCATCAGCTGCGAAGCACAAGCAAATAAACGCAATGCGGCAGCAGCAGGCAAGACACAGGCAGGGTCAGGAGCGCTTCAAACGAGCCAAGTGCTGGATGTCCTCCTCCACCCTGTGGGCAATGCTTGTCATCAGCTGCAAAGTGAAACAAGGCACAGTGCGGCAGCAGCAGGCAAGCCACAAGCAGGGTCAGGAGCAGTTCAAGTGAGCCAGGTGCTGAATGTCCCCCTCCACCCTGTGGGCAATGCTGGTCATCAGCTGCACAGCCAAGCAAGGCACAGTGCGGCAGCAGCAGGCAAGACACAAGCAGAGTCGGGAGCATTCATAGGGAGCCGGGCGCTGAGTATCCCCCTCTACCCTGTGGGCAATGCTTGTCATCAGCTGCAAAGCAAGCTGTACACACACCAGCAGCAGCGCAGGCGCACACAGGCACAGAGGTCAGGAGCAGAGCACATGAGCAGCGCGCGATCTCCTGCAAGTGCACAGCGATGCACCTGGGTACGCGCTAGCTGCTGTCGAATGGCTGATGATGAAGCAGCAATGCTGCCACTGCTGCTGCCACCACAGGCGCCACGCACCTCAGTGGAGCAGCAGGGCTGCGAAAGCAGGTCCCCAACTGCCACTGAAAACAGTGCACCACACCAGCCTGCCCGCTCGCCGCCCTGCCTGCAAGCGCGCTATGCTACCAAAACACAACCCCGCCAATGCAAGCACGTACCTCTATGGAGCAGAAGGGCTGCGAGAGCAGGTCCCCCAGCTGCGGCGCCTTCACCAGCAGCTACACACTGACAACTTTCAATCGCTCTCAGCAGCTAGCAGCCACACAACGACAAGCAAAGGCAAACACACTCTCTCACTGTGAGCCGATCAACAGTTAAAAGCGCTGCAACACACCCTGCCTGCCTGCCTGCCTGCCTGCGAGCCAAGTTGCTGCTGCTGCCGCCGCTGCTGCTGCTGCTGCGATCGCTACACAACTCGGTGGAGCAGAAGGGCTGCGAGAGCAGGTCCCCCAGCTGCGGCGCCTTCACCAGCAGCCCTGTGCGCTGCATGGCCCCTTGCTTGCAAGCCCACCTGCCTACCACACAACACACACCCCACCAATCCCACACGCACCTGCCCGGCTGCACCACACTGCTGCTGCCTGCAAGCCGCGTTGCTGCCGCCACGCAGAACACCAATGAAACCCCTCTATCTATCTGCCGCCACGTACCTCTGTGGAGCAGAAGGGCTGTGACAGCAGGTCTCCCAGCTGCGGTGCCTTCACCAGCAGCCCTGTGCGCTTGTGATGCTTCTTGAGGATCTTCACAGTCGCAGTATACGCCAGGATGCTCCAGTGCACCAGCAGCAGCACTTCGCCATGAAAGTCCACAAAGTCCTTGTGCAGGGCGTTGAGCTGCTCTGGTGCTGTTGCTGCTGCGAGCTCGTGCTCGAGCCGCTCCACGCGGATGACGCTGTTTTCCTCCTTTTCGAGGAACATCTCGTTCAGCTGGTGCAGCGTGTCGCTGAGGGCTTCGACAAAGTTGGCTTCCTCCTCTGAGAGGGTTTCAAGGGTGCCTTGCTGGCCTAGCTGATCCTTGAAGGGCAGCCGCTTGACTTGTTTCTGCAGCAGCAGCAGGGGTTTGCAGGAAAGGGCAGACGTAAGCAGACAGTACAGCACGGATGCTGGCCTAGACGGTCCTTGAAAGGCAGCTGCTTCACTTGCTCCTGCGGGAACAGCAGGGGTGCGCAGAGAAAAGGAGGGAATGGCAGTCGTGAGCAGACAGTACAGCCCGTATGCTGAATCCAGCTCAAACGCTGGTCTGTGAAGGGCAGCCGGTTCACCTGAAGCTGCAGCCAGCCGTAGGGACATGCAGCAACAGGGAAGGCCTGGCCATCATTGCGAGCATATGGTTGCTCGTATCGATTGCATCGAGATAATGCATGCTGCATTCAGGTCAATGCTGTTGCCGCACATTGAGCACTGCAGAGGCTGCAGCAGCAGCCTGCACATGGCCGGCCACATCTGCTGACAGCAGCCATGCATCAGCTGCGCGGCAGGCACAAGCGGTTTGCACAACAGCAGCGCAGGTACACAAACGCACAAGCAGACAGAGAGACCGCTGCTGCTACTGCTGCTGCTGTGAGATTCCAGGCCCGAGGGATGAGTCATGCCATGGGGCCTCCAAATCGCCAGAAATCGCGCCCAAACGATACCCTCGTATCCGCCGTTGCGTATGCATAGCGCATTAGGAGCCAGACAAGCATAGGAGTGCCAGGCCAGCTGTGCACCCGGGGTGCAGGCCCACCTTGAGCGATTTGTAGACCGAGAACAGGGCCTCCATTTCGGGGAGGTCCAGAGACGTTGTCTTAAGCAGCCTACCAAACTTCATCTTGGCTGTGTGCCGCTAATGCTTGCTGCTGGGGCGGGTGAGTGCTGGCCGCAACCCGAGGCCAGCAACAAGGCAGCAGCAGGGCCTGCTATGCCTAATGGGTGTATCTTCAAGCTTTAATGCTGTTCAAGGGTTGTGTCTGACAGGCAGGGCCCCAAGGCGGCCAGTCAGTACATGCTGGTGCTGCAAGGAGTGCTCGCGGTCAAAGTAAGTAGATCATGTGATGAACAATTGGTTTCCTTGCTTGATCGCGAACCATCCTTCACTTGCACAACCCTCTTCGCAGCGAACAGCAGGTCTCGGTCGAAACAACACAGCAAGTCAAGCATGCGAATCAAGGAAACACCTCCAGCAACTGTTTACAAAGGTTCCTGCGCACTGTCAGGAATTTGGAAAAAGTTTGACATGGTGCCTGAGCATCTTCAAAAAGTTTATTCCCCCCACGTGTTGGCTGCAGCTCGTCTGTTGCGCCTGGCCCATATCCTCTCCATGAAGCAGTCAAGAGCTACATGATATAAGTCTCTATGGCGTTGTGAAGGCAGCAGCTTGTTGTCGACACGCATAATCCCGATCCCGCCAGCGTTCCAGTGACAGGCCTGGCATCTTTGCCTGGCAGTGGTGCCTGCGGAAACAAACACACTCACATCAAAAAGAACACATCACGTAAACCTAAGGTTTTCAAACAACATCATCACGAATGCACCCGCTTTGCGGCCCAACAAATGTGCCACCGGTCATCCATGCAATGATTGCTTGCGAGCTCAGGTGTGCAGCTGGGCAGAACCCACAACTTCAGTTACATCCAAAATCTAGGAGTCATACATTTTACGGCTAAGCATTCACAGCCCAGCAAACGGGGACACCTGCCTGCATACCTTAGAAGCAGCTCATGAGCCTGAAGCCCTTCACACTGAGCGCCGTCTCCGTAGGGTGCCCAAGATTCCACCACCATTGCTGGACACATGAGCTGGCTGCCGCAGATAATGCTGTTGAAACGATGCATAAGTTTCTTAAATGTGCGTGTGCTGCCAACGGTTTCAGCTCAGCAGTGCTGTCTCACCCATCGTGGAAGCTGTCATTTCAGTTGAATGGATCTGTACTGCCATACATCAAACTCAGCAGCTATGGCTACAGCCGGTAGTCCCACAGCTCAATAAACCACTATTTTAAACTGACCTGCAAAATCAATTCACCGCAGTCACCCCGATTGCAACCCGCTGCTGTTTCGTGCCAGAGGGAAAAAGTCGTTTGAAGCACGATCTGCGGCTCCCGCTCTGTGTCGTAGAGAATTTGCCTTTCAACTAAAGTTAAATTTGTTTTTTTGCCTATGTTGCCGTCGGCGAAAAGGACTTGTGCCAGCACCAGCAGCAATCAGCAGCAGCACAGTAGTTCCACTCTCGCCACGCTGTGTCATCCCATCACGAACAGCTGCTAATCCTACGCACTGAAACTGAAAATTAGTTGACAGATAGTGGACATGGCGCTGCGCCATGCATCCCTGATGCATGCCATCAGCAACAGCAGGCACAGCAGCAAAGGCAAAGCTGGCCCAGTAGTGTCAGTCAACACCCTGTGGTGTTTGCTGCTGTTGACCACAGCACTGCTGGTGCTGAGTTGGCAGACTGTGCACTTCTGGCACATGCAGCCATCAGCAGCTTTCACAGACAGCAGCAGCTTGCAGGAAGCACTGCAGGAGGCAGCAGCAGCAGCAGGAGCAGCAGCAGCAGCAGCAGCAGCTCTAGATGACGGCCCTGCACCAGCACCTGGCGTGCAGCGCATTGCATACCCAGTGTGGTGGCATGCGCCTTTCTACAGTGGCACTGGTGAGCAGACCCTGCCTGGCACTGTGTGACGAATGTTAGTGTGATAACTTATCAGTGTGACACTGAGCACGCGAAGCAAGCTGCAGACGGGCCGCCGAGCGGTGTGCCTGCAGCAATGATGCAATGCAATGATCATGTGCTCAAGCAACTGATGAGAACCTGCCAGGGTCTGCTGCAATACACTGCTGCTGCTGGCGCTGCAATGCTAGCCCAAACGCTGGCCAGCAGATGTTGCAGCATGCAACCCTACCCCCTGCCATCCCATGCAACCCTGGCCCCCTGCTGCCGCTGCTGCTGCTGCTGCTGCTGCTGCTGCTGCTGCTGCTGCTGCTGCTGCTGCTGCTGCTGCTGCTGCTGCTGCTGCTGCTGCTGCTGCTGCTGCGGCCTTCCCTGCAGGTTATGGCACCGAGGCCATATCATATGTAGTGGCGCTGCTGCAGACCGACCGCTTCAGGCGGGAGGACATATGGATCAGCCACAGCGGTGACATGATAAAGCAGCACGTGGCTGACAGCTTGGACAAAGAGACGCTGCAGCTCCTGCAGGCACGTGAAGATAGCTCCTATACAGCAGCATCTTTGGCTTGTGCTTGTGCTTTTGCTCTTGCGTTTGCTTTTGCTTTGACTGAGAGGGTGTCTGGTGTGCCATTGCCCAACATCAGCTCTTCCTGCTCTCTGAGGAACGCATCAAACATCTCTGACGCGGTGTATGGGGACTGCTGCTGCTACTGCTGCTGCTGCAGGAGCAGGAGTAGAACAGCCTCATCAGGGGACGCCTGCCGCTGCAGCATACGTTTGCCCACATAGATGTGACAGTGCTCTGTGGTGCTGCGCATGCAACTGTCACCCCTGCAGGAGCAGGAGTACAACAGCCTTATCAAGTGCCGCCTGCCGCTGCAGCATATGTTGACACACATAAAAGTAACAGTGCTGTGTGGTGCTGCGCATGCAACTGTCACCCCTGCAGGAGCAGGAGTATAACAGCCTCATCAGGGGCCGCCTGCCGCAGGCAGAGCTGCAGCGGCCAGCCATTGCAGTCTGCCACACCTTCCCGGACTGTTACTTAATGGCCAAGGACACCAACAGCATGGATGTGCCGGTGAGGCAGCAGCAGCAGCAGCAGCAGCAGCAGCAGAGGCAGAGGCGGCAGGATGCGGCAGCAGGACGTGTGTGGCAGTGTCAACCCACCGGATGAGGATGTCTTGTTGCTGTTGACCAGCAGCTGTGGAAGATTAGGCAACGCTATCATGCTTTTGACGCCAGTTGTTGCAGTGCATTGGAAAAAAATGCCTAACATGATCAGGCAACGTGCTTGACCAGCACAGCCGGCAGGGCTGATCGTTGTCGATGTAAACTGTTATGTTGGCATTTGGAATTCACTTTTGCATTGGTTGCCGCCTGCTGCAGGGCTGCCCATGCCCCTCTCCAGAGATGAAAGACCTGGTGGGTTCCTGCAGCAGCAGCAGCAGCAGCAGCAGCGGGAGCCACATAGGCAGTTCAGATGCATGCCTACCTACATCTTCAGCTTGCATGCCAGCTGAACTGCTTGCGCTCTGAGCGGGCGCCCCCACCCCGGTTGCAAGACACCAGCATGTGTTTACCAATGCGTTATCCATCCATGCTGCCAGGTGGTGTTGAGAGTTGGCTGCACCACTACGTGACTGTGGCTGCCCTGCCGCGCACTGAACAATGCGATGCGCTGTGTGACGCAGGTGGTGTACAAAGTTGGCCGCACCTCGTTTGAGACGGCGTCACTGCCTTGCCACGCTGACTCATGCTCTGACCGTTTTGCATTATTTCCTCGTCCTGCTGCATGCCGCAGGTGGTATACAAGGTTGGCCGCACCATGTTTGAGACGGCCTCACTGCCAAAGCACCTGGTGGCTCACTGCAACAGCATGGACGAGGTGTGGGTGCCCACAGAGTTCAACAGGTGGGGCTGAAATCATTCATAGAGGTAGCCAAAACCCAAGTCTTTTGGTGACACATGCAGCATTGCAACAGCATGGACGAGGTGTGGGTGCCCACAGAGTTCAACAGGTGGGGCTGAAGTCATTCATGAATGTAACCAAGCCCTAGGTCTTGATTTGTGGCACATGCAGCACTGCAACAGCATGGACGAGGTGTGGGTGCCCACAGAATTCAACAGGTGGGCCTTGGCTTGATGGTCGCCTGTGAGTCTTTCCTTCGTCTTCATCATGTCAGGCACCTGTCACGACTCTGTGGTAGCTAGCATCTGCCAGTGCTGACACGTGCAGCTGCTTTTGAACAACTGACCTGAGCATATGGGGCACGTGCAACAGCATGGATGAGGTGTGGGTGCCCAGAGGTTTCAACAGGTGCCGATAGCAGTTCTGATCACAGTCAATGATCAACATTTAGCTTTAGTTCAGGTTGTCATCTGGGAAGGTATGTGTTGCGTGCGCATGGCGGCAGTGACACGTGCAGCCGTGCGACAGCATGGATGAGGTGTGGGTGCCCACAGAGTTCAACAGGTGGGGCTGAATTTATGATGTTGTAACCAAACCCTAGGTCTTTTGTGGTGACACATGCAGCATTGCAACAGCATGGACGAGGTGTGGGTGCCCACAGAGTTCAACGGGTGGGGCTGAAATCATGATGAATGCGATCAAACCCTGATTATTATCTGGTGGCACATGCAGCATTGCAACAGCATGGATGAGGTGTGGGTGCCCACAGAACTTAACAGGTGAATTGATCTCATGATGAATGTAACCAAACCCTAAACCTTCCTTGGTGATACATGCAGCATTGCAACAGCATGGACGAGGTGTGGGTGACCACAGAGCTCAACAGGTGGGCCTTGCCTGGACGGTCGCCTGCGAGGGTTTTTGTGCGTCATCATCATGACAGGCACCTGTGCCGCTAGTTTGTGCCAACATTTGCCAGTGCTTGAACTGTGCAGCTGTGCACCAGCTGTGTACCAGCTGTGTACCAGCTGTGTACCAGCTGTGTACCAGCTGTGTACCAGCGAGCGTTCGGTGTTTCTGACTTATGGCATGTGCAGCAAGCAGCTTGAAGTTGTCACTGCACTCTGCAGCTGCCTAAGAAGTCCAGCTTCGGTGTAGTGAGGTCAGTGACATTTTGTGTCAGTGTTGTCTACTACTCAAGTGCCGCGCTCCATAAAGGCAATGTCACTCTCCAATTGCGGCTGCTCCTGCCCTAGGGAGACGTTTGCAGCAGCTGGGGTGTCACCCCAAAGCATCAATGCCGCCTACTTTGACCCCGCCAGGGCACAAGCCACCGCCGACACTGCTGCTGCTGATGTTGCCGCCGCCGTTACTGCTGCTGCTGCTGCTGCTGCCCCTGCAGGGAGACGTTTGCAGCAGCTGGGGTGTCACCCGAGAAGCTGTTTGTGGTGCCGCAAGGCATCGATGCCGCCTACTTTGACCCCGCCAGGCATGAGCCGCTGGTGTTACGGCAGCTGCCAGGGACGCAGCTGGTCACTGGCAGCGCCGGCGACAGCTACGCCAGCAGCAGCAGCAGCAGCAGCAGCAGCCAAGGCACGAGGCCGTATGGTGGGTAGCTCTACGCAGTGCCGGAGCTGGCGGCTGGCTGCATGCGCAAGAAGCACAACGAGCAGCGTTGCTAAAACGTTTGCTAAGGTCCGTCAGCATGTCAGTGCACTGCAGGGTGCAACCTGCTGACTCTTGTCCAAGCATACCTTGCAATGCTGCTGGTGCGACAGCCCTGCTGGTGGTGTCTGCTTGGCTCAGAACTTGGTGGATGCTGGCTTGCACTAACCTGCTGGCCTGCTGGCTGCTCTTTTTTGTTCCCTGTTGCCTTGCAGTGTTCATGAGTGTGTTTAAGGTGAGCAAGGAAACTGCAGCAGTCGGGGCAGCTGCTGTAGAACTAGTGCGGGGCCTCCTGTGCTGAGCAATGAACGTGTTGCTGCAGTTTTCAGGCTGTGTGCTGCTGTTGTGTGGGCTGCTGCTGACAGCAGCACTTGACGACACAGGGTATAGTATAGTACATGGACAGGCTATGTCTTGTGTGCTGTAGCTGGACCTTGGATGCTGGTGCAATTGCGCGCATTGAAGAAGAGCTGTGAATGCACTTGTGTTGAACTGCATTTGTATCACAACCTGATGCATTGCCTATCACCTGTGCTGCACTTGTGCCGGTCACCTGTGCTGCACTGTCACCTGCGCTGCACTGTCACCTGTGCTGCACTGTCACCTGTGCTGCACTGTCACCTGTGCTGCACTGTCACCGGTGCTGCACTGTCACCTGAGCACCTGTGCACCTGTGCCTGTCACCTATGCTGCACTTGCGCCCTGCAGTGGGAGACGCGCAAGGGCTGGGACGTGCTGCTGGATGCCTACTTACACATGTACCCACCGCTGCAATGTGTTGTGCTGTGCTGTTCTGATGTCGTGCAGTGGGAGACGCGCAAGGGCTGGGACGTGCTGCTGGATGCTTATCTCCATGGATTCACAGCCCAGGAGCCTGTGGAGCTGCACATCATGACAAAGCCATTTGGCAAGGGCAAGGAGGTGAGCCATGCTGACTTTGTGTGAAGGTTTATCCGCATAATGACCACCGCAGGACATTTGGATCAGCTGCTGCAGGGTCTTCGCTGCAAATCCCTGTCTTTTACTGTCCACTGAGTTGCAAATGATGCTGCTCCAAAAACTGTGTCTGCAGAACTTCCGAGACCAGGTGCTGCAATGGCTGCAGCGCCGCTTCTCCGTTGATGCTGTGCAAGCAGCGCTGATGCCGCGCGTGTACGTGTACGGACAACACGTGGACGATGCAACATACCCGCGGCTGTATGCAAGCTGCGATTGTGTTGTGCTGCCCACCAGGTGAGCGTTGCGACTGATTTGTTGGTAGTGTTAGGTAGCTGAGGCCGTATGCCACACACTGGTGCGTGCAAGCTGCGCACCTGGGGCATGCTGCAGCAGACAACATGCGCACACCAGCGCCTTGGTGTCAACAGCTGTGCGGCGATCACTGCAGCATGTGCAGTGCTGCCATGCGGACGGCGAGATGTTTGTTTGTACGGACAACACGTGGGCGACGCAGCATACTCGCGGCTGTATGCAAGCTGTGATTGTGTTGTGCTGCCTACCAGGTGAGCGATGCGAATCCTGATTGATGTGGATGCGTGCAAGTACGCTGGAACACAAAAGCACGCCAGTGGCTGCTCGGTGCATGCATGTTTCCTGTGTAGCTGAGAGGCAGCACCGTCATGTGTTGTGCGCAGTCTCTTGACAGCCAACTGCGCCGCTCTGCTGTTGTTGACCTCAAAAGAGGTGAAGGTTGGGGCCGGCCGCAGATGGAGGCTATGGCGATGGCCAAGCATTGTTGATGACACAGCACGCCTGAACCGACAATGCCGACATTGGTGTTACTGCTGCTTTGATGCATCTGCAGGGGGAGGGCTGGGGCCGGCTGCACATGGAGGCCATGGCCAAGCCTGTCATTACATCTGTCTTAGGAATGGGCCCTGCTGCTTGGCTGTCTTCGTGGATCTGCAGGGGTGAGGGCTGGGGCAGGCCTCAGATGGAGGCCATGGCTATGGTCAAACCCATGATAACTACCAACTGGTCCGGCCCAACCGCCTACATCAACGATGACGTGGCATACACAATGTCAGCCAGCCACATCATATCTATGTGACAACAACCCTGCTGCTCTGCTGTCTTCATGGATTGGCAGGGGTGAAGGTTGGGGCCGGCCGCAGATGGAGGCCATGGCTATGGCCAAACCCGTTATAACAACCAACTGGTCAGGCCCAACTGCCTACATCAATGATGACGTGGCATACCCCCTGGCAGTTAGCCACCTGGCGGCTGCTGATGCGGATATGAATTTCACGGTGGCTGATGCCAAGGAGATCAACCTTTACTTCAAGGGCCAGCTGTGGGCGCAGCCGGATGTGAATCACCTGCGCCAGCTGATGCGGCAGGTGCGTGTGGTGTTGCAGTTGTACATGTGCTGCCAGTGATGCATCAACACTGGTTGTTGCTGCATGATCGGCAGTTGTGGGCGTAGGCCAGCATGGCGTACCTGCGGCAGGAGATGCGGCAGGTGTGTGCAGCATGCGACTCATGATGCATGCATTTTGCTGCTGCTGCACCTGCTCGTGCCTATTGTGATGCATGCTGCAGCAATGCGTGGCTTGCTTGCGATCCAAGAGATACCGGCTGAGATGCCGTGTGCGCCTGCGCAGCACTTGAAGCTGCTGATGAAACCATGTGCATGGACCTGCTGCTGCCACACGCACGCCTCCAGGTGCTCAGCGACCCTGAGCAGGCAGCAGCAAAGGCAATTATTAAGCAGGTTGTGCTGCATGTGGCGCGCATGCGGCTCTGTGGTGTTTGAGGGAGCGTGCAACAACGCTGCACGCTTGCCAATGTGTCTGCAGGTGTTCAGCAATCCTCAGCAGGCAGCCGCAAAGGGCGCAGCCGCGCGGCAGCACATCCTGGCTTATTTCACGCCTGAGGGGCTGGCAAGCAAGGTCATGTCAGAGATCATGCGTATCCAAAACAAGCTGGGACTGAACAGGTGAGCAGTATGTCCACACGATTGCTGTAATGAAGGTTTTTCTGTCCACACGATTGCTGTTGTTTTGTGATATTTGAAACGACTGCACGGCGTCAACCCTTTTAGGCTGTTTGATGCAACACCACATGTGTCAGCTGCTTGCCAGAGATCACCTGTCCATGGTGTTTTGATGATGCAGTGACACCTAAGTGACATTGGGATAACCAGACAATTAACAGCAACCCCACATACTTTGGAAGCATCTGATCCCTTGGCTTGTGTGCTGCCATGTGAACACCTGCAGGACTGTGCCGCCACCTGAAGAAAGGCAGGAGGCAGCAGCCACCAAGGCGTTGTGCCTGGCCTACCCAGAGCTCTGCAAGAAAGGTGAGCCGCTTGTTCTCACATGGGAATTTTGAGGCGGCATGTTTGGGGGGCTGGAGGCATTGCTGTTGTTCTGTGTTTTGTGGTTTGGTTGCTTGATGGCGGTGCATGCCTTAACTGAAGGCTGCATAAGTTAATGGTGAGAGGAATATGTTACAGTGTAGTGATACCCTCCTCCTAGATCTACATTTCAATGACACATTCTGCATGTGTTGGAACGTTTTGCGCTGCGTTCAGGTTCAGCTGGCCTAGCTGAAGCAGAAGGCAGGGCCAGGTCATCATTCAGCAACTACAGGTCACACCAGGCCAGCAGCAGCAGCAGTGCAGTGCAGCGCAACAAGATGACGGTGGCAGAGATTCTGGCACAGAACAAGCAACTGGCTGTGCTGGCGGAGCAGATTGCAGGCCAACAGCAGCAGCAGCAGCAGCGACACCAGTGGCAGCAGCGATAGAGACAGCAACCGACGCGACAGCGTAGCCAGTAAAGTGGACTAGGCTTGAGTGGTGACTTGACCGTTCCTACTCAAGAGTGGTGCACCAGACTCTCCCCTATGATGCTTTCGTGGGCCCGGCAGCGTGCAGCAGTGCAACACAGCAAGATGGAAAAAGCAGTGTTAATGGCACATCTCAAGCCGCTGAAATGTCTGCAACACGTCAACAACAAACAACATGATCGTGCGACCAGCAACCAGCTGCGTACACCAAGACAGCAACTGACCTCTGTTGCAGCCCATTCAACTTGCCAACATGTGCATTAACGCTGGCGATGCTATCATAGCTGCACATGAACGACACTATTAGTTTGCAGTGTGGAGTCCTCGGATGTCAGTGCAGCCGTTCAGCTATTATAATTATAGTAACAAGGAGCCACGCATATCTAGTGGTGAGACAAGTGTTCGCCACCATTGCGCCAGCGTGCTGTCGCGCGCAAGTACCTGCACGGAACGTACATGTTCAACTGTACAACGTAGTGAGGGCCAGGGGTACAATGTGGCCCATTATCACCAACAGCAACAACGTGCGCAACTTGCCAAGTTGGCGCCACTTGCAACAACGTGCCCCACCTTGACATGTGCAGATGTGCACTCTGTGTATTCTATCGCGATGCCAATCGGCACCGCGAGCGAGGGCACCCTTTCAAGCGGTACGTCGCACAGTGTTGCGTCGGAATTTTGGCAGTTTTTGCAAATCGCGCCGTGGTGTTCTCAGAATGTCTATATAATGTTAGATATGCTATGTTTTGTTTTTAGTTGTATTCTATCTGCACGAGATGCCGACGTGAGCTTCCAAGGCCTGCAAAGCACCGGTGCGGTACCTTGTGGGCGTGTTTGAAG
>RWJK01000739.1:0-11426 GCA_004335835.1 Scenedesmus sp. ARA3
GCACCATGGACAATGTCACAGTCATCGTGATGCTGCTGCAGTGGAGCTAGCAAGCTGAAGCAGAGGTGTCTTCACCCAGCAGCAGCAGCCACGGCATCGCTGAGAGCATGCGGCGCGGCGCCATGGACAGCGGCGGTCATAGTCATGCTGTTGCGGTGGAGCTGAACCATGTTGCTCGGTACCCAGTAGTAGCAGCAATAGCAACTCAGGTGCTGTCAGCGGAGAGCATTTGGTGGGGCATGCTGCTGCAGTGGAGCTGAGTGTTGTTGTTATGCGTGCAGAAGCCACAGCAGCAGCAACCAGCATGTAGGTAGCGGCACTGGCATTATTGTGATGCCGGGGACATGGACATCGGCGCATCGAACATGCAGCAGACAGTCGCCAGAGCCATCATGAGGCCGATCAAAGCATAGTTCTGACGCCAACTTTTGTGACGCTAAGTTTGTGGTGCCAACTTTGTGACGTCAGCTTTCTGATGCACACTCTTGACCTCATCTTTGTGCTGCCAACTTAGTGACGCCAGCTTTCTGATTCATATTTTTTGACGCCAACTTCGTGAGGTTGTACAACGTCAGGTTTGTGACTCTAGATTTGTGACGTCAGCTTTGTGACGCCAGTTCTGTGTCGGCTCTGCAGTTGAAGCTTGGCAGTGTGTGTTGCCTAGGGCAACACGCAAGTTGGTGTGTTGCTTGTTCGCCGTGTAGCTAACTGCACTGCACTGTAGATCTGCTATATTGCAGCACTGCACTGCACTCCAATGTTGGAGTCGGGCATTTGGCGCAGATGTGCAAGTCCGCGCATAGCATGCTACTAGCAACAATACAGGCTCATGGCATGCATGCGTGTCGTGCGCTGATCAGCGCTCGACATGATGTGTAACCTGAAAGCGTCAGTCATCATTACTGTGCTGCTGCACTTGGTTGTCTTGCTTTGCTGCACCGTGCTCGTGACCATGACTATATGATGACTATACCATTGTGCAAGACGCCGGTCACAAAAGTGTCAAGTAAGCCTCGCTTACCCCCATCACACCCGTGGCGTCAGTGGCTCCATACACACATGCAGGCCACGTCAATGACTCGCTGCCACCTGGAACTCAAACCTTGCAGTAAAACATGCAACAACGGAATCTCTATGCCAACATCCCTGCTTGCTAGCAGACTATAGCTGCTATGGTTGGGCCAACACGCTAGTTGTTGACGTTGTTTGTGTGCTCGTGCAGATTTTTTTCTCCTTCTGAGTGGTGCTTGGTTTGGGCCGTGCGTGCAGCAGCTTTGTTGCCACCGCTGTGGTGCATTATGTAGATGATTTGCAGGTCCCACGTGGGTCCGTTGCTGTGGATGTTTGCATGATGCTCGGTACGATGTGGCATGCTTGCAATGTGTGTGAGTTGTGTTGCTGGTTGTCTTCAAGTTCAAATAGGCCCATCAGCAGTGGCTTCTCCTGCCTCGGCTCTGCTTTCTGGCAACAAAGGATCAGGGTACACACATCACCTTCTCATAGACCAACTCTGTACGAGCTGCCCTGCTATCTGTTCATATGATGTGAGTTGATGACTGGGGTTTTGCGCTTTGCATGTAAGCATTCAAGTTGTCTTCTTGAAGAATTTTGTATATGTATATTTAGAGGTCTGTTGTGTGCCATAATCCATTGCCGCACCACTGCCGTCCTTGTCACATTTCAAATGCCATTTGAAATGGTTTGAAAATCAGTGACTCAGCCGCCGTGTGCCCCTCCCCGTCTCCCTGTGCATTTGAACCAAGGACAATCTTGTTACCAAGCTTCATCTGCTGTTATGTTTAGGATGGTCCATGCATTGTATCCTGAAACACAACTGCCATTATTCGTATTGTTTCAGCTGCATGTCGGACATGCCATGAAATGGCTGCAGAGGCCGCACTGATCAAGACACTGTCTGACAGTTGAACTGTACAGCAACTTCAGGCTCCGTGTCATCTGTGCCGCAGCGATGCACACTTCAACGCAGATCCTGAAAACTGCTGGCGTGACGATGAACTAAAGGCAGCACTGTAACCGTGCTACGGCTGATAGGGTGACATGATAATGATGATGGCTGTAGCTGTGCAACATAGCTGAGCACACTGCACACCTAAGGCACTCCATGGCAACTGCCAGTGTTGCTGTGACCATTGCCGCAACACTGCCGCCTTGCAACGCAGCTGAGCGCGCTGCGCACTTCCAGGCACAACAGGCACTTCAAGAAAACTGTTGGTGTGACCATAACCGCAACACTGTACCAGTAGCATAGCAAAAGATAAGCAGAGCCATTCATTTACATTCAACCCCTGCAACAGCTCACAACAGCTCACAAAGCAACAGCTCACAAAGCAGAACACATCACATGCAGTGCTCGCTGCCCTAGCGGACAATCACCCCAGTATCATATGGCTAAATCAGCCAGGTGTTTATCACTGGCCGCCTAGCTATTCACTGCCAAGCAGGCAGCAGCCGCATCACAGGCTGCCACAACGCCACTACCACAATCTAAAGGATCACCAGACACCTGGACACTTCTCGCCAACTGGAACCCCTTTCCACCCTTGCTACATGCCCAAACTGTGCGGCAGTCACACAAAGCACAGCCCACAGACGTAGCAGCACAACGACAACACCGCAAATGTCGAGAAATATTGCTCAACTACCCATCAAGCATTAAGAACGGTCACACACCCACTGACTTCTAGCCGCTGCTACTTGTTCCCCTGCCGCTGCTGCTACTGCTGCTGTTGCTGTCGTGCTGCAGTAGCACTGTAGCAATGCTGCTGCTTAGCTGCAATGTTTTCACCCTTCCCACAGCTGCTGCTGTCAGGCTGCAATTTTGCTGTTAAGCTGAAATGTTAACAGCAGCAACGTTGCTGCTGCAGTGCTGATATCAGGCTGCAACCTGCATAGGATGCGCCTGTCAGGCTGCAACTTGCATTAAACGCGGCTGTTAGGCTGCAATGCCTCAGTCTCTTTCACATGCCCCGCGAGGAAAGCTACACAGCTGCAGTGTTGTTGCGGTGCTGCCCGCATGCAGGCTGCAATGCTGCTCAGGCTGCAATGCCCCAGCCCCTTACATAGGCCCCACGTGGAAAGCTGTTGCTGTCATGTCGCACGCGCCCAAGCTCAGCGTGTTGCGCATGTTGGTGATGCAGCGGCTACACTCCAGGGACCTGATGCTGTAGAGCCCCTTGCCACTCATCCCGCAGCTGCTGCTGCCGGGCTGCTGCTGCCCGCAGCTGCAATGTTGCGGTGGTGCTGCCCGCCTGCAGGCTGCAATGCTGCTCAGGCTGCAATGTTCCGCCCCTTACATAGGCCCCACATGGAAAGCTGCTGCAGTCATGCCGCACGCGCCCAAGCTCAGCGTGTTGCGCATGTTGGTGATGCAGTTGCCATTCTCCAGGGACCTGATGCTATAGGGCCCCTCGCCACTCATCCTGCAGCTGCTGCTGCCGGGCTGCACTGCAGCGGTGTTGTAGCGGTGCCGCCTGCCTGCAGGCTGCAATGCCCCAGCCCCTTACATAGGCCCCACGTGGAAAGCTGCTGCAGTCATGTCACACGCGCCCAAGCTCAGCATGTTGCGCATGTTGGTGATGCAGCTGCCATTCTCCAGGGACTTGATGCCATACGGCCCCTTGCCGCCAGATGAGAGTGAGGTGAGGGTCCAGCGCTGATCCGCGCCGTTAGTGCAGCGCGACATGGCTGCTGTGCGCACAAAGATGGCAGAGTAGGTGGTGACGCAGCGACCCTGAGCAACAGCAGCAGCAGCAGGCAGCAGCAGGAGGGTGAGGCAGCTAACGACAAAGGTGGCAGAGTGCGTAGAACGCAGCAACCCTGAGCAGCAGCAGCAGCAGCAGCAGAACAAATCTGGCAGCAGCAGAAGTAATGCGGCAGCATCAGGGCAAATGCATCACAACAGCAGCAGCAGCAGCAGCAGCAGCAGCAGCAGCAGCAGCAGCAGCAAGGACTGTGAATGCAGCAGTGACGCAGCTGCAGCACTAGCATTCACACATGAGCGCTTCGCAGACTGCACTCCACGCAAAGCATCATCAGCAGAACAACAATAACAATAATAACAAAAACCTTTTACCGGCGTACCTTGGCGTCAACAATGGAGTATGCGTTGCCTTTCTGCACCAGCTTGAATCCCTGGGTCTGGTCTGAAGCACGGCAGGGGGACAGTGCCAGGCGGGTCATTCCCAGCAGCAACCGCTGCACATCATTGGCAGTGACACAGAGGTTTGCTGCCTTGTGGCGGAAAGACAGCACTTGGTTTGCCATTGGGCCAGCCATGCTGCTGCCCGCGCCAGTTGCAGGCTGGCTGATGGATGGCTTCGCCTGCGCTGCAGAGGCTTTGACATATGTACAGAGCTTGTCGTAAGGTGTGAAGGAGATGCCTGTTGCTGCAATATTAGGCGCTGTGCCGCCCTGTGCCAGGATGTAGTAGCCGAAGCTGTTCCAGGCAAGGCAGTTGGGGTCCAGGTTGCAAATCTGCTGGGCATTGGCGGGCGCTGTCTGCGACTCCTGCGTCTTATCGGAGCGTGCCCAGTTTGTGTCGGACTTGGTTATGTAGCCTTCCTTGTCGGGGCACGAGGGGAGAGCAGCTGCCTTCACATACGTGCACATCCCAGAGTAGGGCTTGAACGAGATGCCTGTCGCTACAACAGTCGGAGTAACGCCGCCTCTGGCGAGAATATAATATCCGAAGTTGTTCCAGGCGATGCAGTTGGAATCCAAGCTGCAGATCTGCTGGGCATTGGCAGGAAGTGTCTGCGACTCCTGCGTCTTATCGGAGCGTGCCCAGTTCATGTCCGGCTTCGTCACGTAACCCTTGATATCGTTGGTGCATTGTGCGACCGCTGACTGGCAGGATAGAGCTAGTGCTAGCAAGATCGATGTCACAATCCTCGCCATCATGCTGGCAGCAGGTGTGTTCAGCGGGAAAAGAAGGATTTTGGCCGTTGCCTTGCAACCAATGTGTCAACAAAACAGCGTATGTTTCGAAAGCGACGGCTGGATTTACAGCAGCACTCCCAAATATACCCATCCCAGAAACTACACTAGAACCTGCACCCAGCTGACAGTGGTCTGGCACATTGCCATAAAGTCGTCTCTGCGAATGGTGGATTTACAACAAGTAGTTGGATTCAGAATGTGATACTTAAAGCCGCAAGGCGGATTGATAGGATGCCCAAGTACCACAGTCAAAGTGCAAGAAAAGGTTTGCTCGCTGTCAGGGGCTTACAAACATTATTTTATATAATTGAATGTTTGTTTCAGCATTTCGACCCAAGTCATTTGCCCAATGGCGACAACACGAAACCCTCTCTCGGGGATGACTTGTTGATTGGATACGTCTTCAGCTGGTTTGCCCTCGAGCACACAATTCATGTAATGATGGATAATGTGGTAGCTGTATGATATCATGAAAGACTGCAAGAGGGCAAAGTGACAGACGGGTGTAACTATCACCGCAGCTTTGATGATCGGTATATATAGTCCTGCTGAAAATGACTTACAGAACGATCTTCTTGTGATATGTTGATGAGTCTGCCTGCGCGCCACCTCTTTGCTGAATCACTTAGATGACATCAGGCACGACGCATCTCCACGCAACAACACCTACACCAAAATATCAAGAATGTATTCAGCTTGACCTATAGCCGCACCGTGGTCCCTTTGGGCATACATTTGTACAGTCGTTCTACGAACTTCGTTGCTCGGTCTTCCTCCACAACAGTAACACTTCTAAGAGCTGCCAAATGCAAAGGTCAATGCCGCTAGATGTTTCGCATGTTGGTAAGCTTTTGTAGAGTTAACAGCAAGCCAATATTTAGTACGTGTGTGGGTGATTGGCACCAGCGTTTCCTGCAGCAGTCACACATTCTCAGTGCACAGATCTGAGGTGCGTCAGCGAGCTAATACATCCAGCTTCTTGTGGTACACCGGCACGCAGCGCTTCAGAGTCGGCACGTAGTGGCATCTCAGCCGTGTTGCCATGTTCGGCGCTTGCCTTCCAGCAGCAAGCCATGCAGGCGTAGCTTATCGATGTAAAGCTATGTTGAATCGTTATTTGCTATATTCAGTGGACAGGGGACCCAGTGCATGAGCAGCACGCTTGCTGCTGAGCTCTGAACCAGTTCAAAGTGCAGCTGCTGTTGACACAGTGCCACACTGAGCCTAGGCAGCAGCTGACGCGACAGTGCCATTGCTGTTTTGCATACTGTCATTTCTCTCGAAGCCACAGCTGGAGTCTGCGGCGTGCCACACCCGCCAACAGCAGCAGCGTCCCACCTTCAGTGCCAGCTGCAGACGCTGCACCTGTCATGGCAGCAGCAGCAGCAGCAGCAGCAGCAGCAGCAGCAGCGGTCTGCAGCCGCCGGCAACAGCACCAGCTGCGGTGGCTGCTCCTTGTAGCAGCCATCTGTGCTGGCCTCAGCAGAAGCTCCGTAGCAGCTGCTGGCGGAAGCTGCGGCGTGGCGCTGTGCTTTGCAGTTGATGAGAGCTCCTCCCAAGGCCCCGCCGACTTTGCCAAGTCGATGCAGTTTGTGAAAGACGTGGTTAGCAACATATCTTCAGTCTCAAGTGAGTGGGCTGTCGCTGGGCGCGACTTCGATCTGTGCATGGTGTGGGTGGATGTTGTAGGGCTGCAGCAAGCGTACAGCGCTGGCACGTGTTACGTTAGCAGCAGGCCTGCAGCAGCAGCAGCAGCAGCAGCAGTAGGCCTGCAGCAGCAGCAGGCCTGCAGCAGCAGCAGCAGCAGCATGCTCATCAGGCCTGTGGCAGCAGCAGCAGCAGCATCAGCAGCAGCAGCAGCCGCAGCAGCAGCATGCTGACCACGCCTGCAGCAGCAGCAGCAGCAGCAGCATGCTGGTCAGGCCTGTGCACCATGCATGCAGCCTCATTGCCAGCGTGGCGCATCAGCCGTATGCTGCAGTTGTTTGTGATCTCCGTATCATCCCAGGCGCCGCCAGCCATAGAGCGGCACATTCAACTGTTGTTTGTTGCGCAATGGCTGCTGCCAGCAACGCAGCACTCCAATGTCAAGTGTCAGCAATGCCAGCAATGCAGAGATGCCAGCAATGCAGAGATGCCAGCAATGCAGCAATGCAGAGATGCAGCAATGCCAGCACTGCAGCAATGCCAGCACTGCAGCAACGCCAGCAATGCAGCAATGCCAGCACTGCAGCAATGCAGAGATGCAGCAATGCCAGCAGCGCAGCACTGCCAGCAATGCCAGCACTGCAGCAATGCCAGCACTGCAGCAATGCCAGCACTGCAGCAATGCCAGCGATGCAGCAATGCCAGCGATGCAGCAATGCCAGCAATGCAGCAATGCTAGCAATGCAGCACTCGAATGTCAAGTGCCCAGTCAATGCCTTTGACGACTTTGCCAGCGGGGCAACGCAGCGCAGATGTAGTAATACCATTGTACTGCCAGCTGTGTTGGCCACGCAGCGGCGTGACACGTGCCGCAGTACTTTTTTTCCTGCTTGAGGCTCAGGCTTGCCGCCGCTTGTGTTGTGCACTGTACTGTCCACCCTTGCAGGCGCCTCCCTATTTGGAGCATCGCAGTTTGCATCCACAGCAAGGCCGATTGATGGGCTAGAGAATCTGTCATCCGACGTGCCATACATCTTGTCGAAGTTGGACGCAAACACATTTGACAACGGAGCCACAGCCACTGATGGAGGCATTAGGCAGTGCTATGAGAAGCTACCAGGCGGTGGCAGCACTGGTATCCTGACACGTGGCCTAACTGACCCAACCCTGCCTCGCATGATTATCATGCTAACGGACGGCTCTCCCACCAGGCGCGAGTTCGAGACATTTCCAAATGATGCCACCTGCCCATGTAGCTTCCCGCCCGGAGCGCCCGGCCCCATCTGCGTTGCTTGCAGCAAGGAGGCAGCTACAAAGCGAGGTGCGTGGTGGGGGGATTGATCAGGGAGCAGCAGCAGCAGCCGCTGTAAAGTTTGCTGCGGCGGCGGCTGAAACTGAACACACCAGCAGCAGCAGCAGCAGCAGCAGCAGCACACTGCAACGGCCTGCGAGCACATGACACATGCATGATACAGCTTGAACCTGTGTTAGCAGCTCCTTGGCTGGGAGGCAGGTCTTACAACATCAAGGCTGCCCTGCACTCCTCTGTACTTCACATTTGTTTTGTCAACAGCGTGCCCGTCTGCTGTGCCGCTACCTATGCTGCAGCTGTTCTTATGGCAGTATCTTGTCTAACGGCGTACATGCTGCTGCTGCTGCTGCTGCTGGCGTGCAGCCAACGAAGCAGCAAAAGACGGCGTGGTCATGGTGTCCATCGGTGTGGGCTCTGCCATCGACAGTGCGTGGCTGAGCAGCATCAGCACCTTCTACAATGTCTCAGACTTCAGCAAGCTGCAGTCCCTGGTGGAAACAATCGTCGGAGCGGCCTGTGCAGATGTCGACGTAGCTGTGGGTTGCACTAGCAGCCCGATGACGGCGCCTGTGGGTGGCACAGTATCTACCCGGCTGGATATTACGAATGGCGGCATCTACAATTACCTGAACCCGCTGTCCTTTAGTGTGGTGACGGAAGCTGCGGGGCTGCAGGGCCTTGTGGTGACGCCATCCACAGGATCTCCCCCAGGTGTGCAGGTTTGTGGGTTGTGTCAATGTATGGTTTGGGGTAGGGATAGAGTAGGGATTTTGCGGGGCTGCAGGGGCTGGTGGTGACGCCGTCCACAGGATCTCCGCCAGGTGTGCAGGGTTGTGGATTGGGTTCAGGGCGTTTGAGGTTTGGTTCAGGGCCGGGTAACCAGAGTCGAAGGGACAGCAGGGGCTGGTGCTGACGCCATCCCCAGGATCTCCCCCAGGTGTGCAGGATGTAGGGTTGGGTTTAGGGTTTGATTTGGGGTAACAAGAGTAGAAGGGTCTGCAGGGGCTGGTTGTGGTGCCGTCTGCAGGATCTCCCCCAGGTGTGCAGGGTTTGGGTTTAGGGCATGGTTTATGTGTAAGGAGTAGGTGTAAGGTGTCCTTCAGTGTGGTGATGGAGGCTGCGGGACTGCAGGGGCTGGTGGTGACGCCGTCCACAGGATCTCCCCCAGGTGTGCAGGGTTCAGGGTTTGGTTTAGGGTTTTGTTTGGGGTAAGGAGAGTTGAAGGGACTGCAGGGGCTGCTGGTGACGCCGTCCACAGGATCTCCCCCAGGTGTGCAGGGTTTGGAGTTCATTCTCGGGTGTGGTTCAGGTTTTAGGTGATTTGTTGTTTTGGGGTGTATTGAGTCTGCAGGGCTGCAGGGGCTGGTGGTGACGCCGTCCGCAGGATCTCCCCCAGGTGTGCAGGTTTCAGTGTTGGGTTTAGGGTGAGATTTGGGGTAACAAGAGTCGAAGGGACTGCAGGGCTGTCACTAAGTGGTGACACCATCCACAGGATCTCCGCTAGGTGTGCAGGGTTCAGGGTTTGGTTTAGGGTTTGATTTGGGGTGACGACGGCCACGAGAGTCGAAGGGACTGCAGGGGCTGGTGGTGACGCCATCCACAGGATCTCCCCGAGGTGTGCAGGGTTTGGGTTTTGGGTCTGGTTTGGGTGCGTAAGGAGTAGGTGTAAGTTGTCCTTGAGTGTGGTGACGGAGGCTGCGGGGCTGAAGGGGCATGGTGGTGACGCCATCCGCAGGATCTCCCCCTCGTGTGCAGGGTTGAGGGTTTAGGGTGTAGGGTTTGATTTGGGGTAACGAGAGTCGAAGGAACTGCAGGGGCATGGTGGTGGTGCCATCCACAGGATCTCCCCCAGGTGTGCAGGTTTCAGGGTTTGGCTTAGGGTTTGATTTGCGGTAACGAGAGTCGAAGGGACTGCAGGGCTGTCACAGAGTGGTGACGCCGTCCCCAGGATCTCCCCTAGGTGTGCAGGGTTTGGGTTTAGGGTCTGGTTTACATGTGTAAGGAGTAGGTGTAAGTTGTCCTTCAGTGTGGTCACAAAGGCTGCGGGGCTGCAGGGGCTGGTGGTGACGCCGTCAACAGGATCTCCGCCAGGTGTGCAGGTTTCAGTGTTTGGTTTAGTGTTTTGTTTGGCGCCACGAGAGTCGAAGGGACTGCAGGGGCTGGTGGTGACGCCGTCCACAGGATCTCCACCAGGTGTGCAGGGTTTAGGGTTTGTATTGATGTATGGTTTAGGGGTTGTTCCAATGTATGGTTTGGGGTGTAGGGAGGCTGCGGGGCTGCAGGGGCTGCTGGTGACGCCATCCACAATACATCTGCCAGGTGTGCAGGGCTTTAGGGTCTGGTTTAGGTGTGTGTAAGGAGTAGGTGTAGGTTGTGCTTCAGCATGATCACAAAGGCTGCGGGGCTGCAGGGGCTGGTGGTGACGCCATCCGCAGGATCTCCCCCAGGTGTGTACTTGCTTCAACTTACATCAACCTGTCTTGGCCTGCTGCTGCTGCTTCCGTGTCTGCAGCAACTTGCGTCGGACCTACGACTGTAAACATAGGAGTGGCAGCGTCCGTGTACAACTGCACCATTGCAGTGTCAGGGGCTGGACCTCTCGCCCCTGGGACGCCCTGGGCCTATGATTTGAAGGTTAATGCTGTGAAGGCAGGCACTTGGGGCACTATTGTGCAAGTCTTTGCGTCTCCAGACAACAACGTGCAAGACAACAAGCGCCAGTGCATGGCAACCGTACAAGCAGTTGCAGGTATGCAGCGTCACTGCACTGTACATGGAGCAGCAGCATCCAACCATGCGATCACCCTGTTGTGGTTCATACTGAGTGAGATGGCGTCATGCAACATGCAGCTATTCTCTCTCATGCGGCAAGGGTAGATAGCTGCATGGTGATGCTCAGTCTGCCGAGCTCACAAAACAGCACAAGCTGGCACTCACAGCAAGAGCCAAGCAGTAGAACCGGGGGCTTGCATTGTGCAGCAATCAAGCCTCAATGCTCAGCTCCGGGTGTGCTTTTGACACCACAGCCTCTCACGCAGCCTAGTCAGCTCTTTCCAAGCTCTGGTGTGTTGCCTTGCGTGTTGCAGACCTGTGTGTTGCCAATAAGGTCAACTGTACAGCGCAAGCTGGCAGCTGCGGCACCCCCGGCACATGTAACCCTACCACAGGCCTCTGTGTGGGTGGAAGCAACAAGCCAGATGGCACCACATGCCCTTCTGGCAGCTGCTTGGCTGGCACCTGTACAAGTGAGGCACTGACAGCGCCGCTGTGTAATTTTTAGCTTATCACCTTTATGTTGCTGTGTATGATTGTTTGGTAAGTGCATGTGGGTTGCTCACGACTGATAGCCAGGCGGTCTAATCTCCAAATCAAAAGCAGATGGCACCACATGCCCATCTGGCAGCTGCCTGGGCGGTACCTGCACACGTGAGTTGCCGGAGCGCTTTTGCTGCTGCTGCTGCTGTTGCTGCTGCTGCTGCTGCTGCTGCTGCTGCTGCTGCTGCTGCTG
>RWJK01000742.1:0-21273 GCA_004335835.1 Scenedesmus sp. ARA3
CTGGCCTTCTACTGCGACCTGTACGGTGCCATCCTGGTGCTGGCGGTGTGCATCTTCGCTGTTACTCAGCGCGTGCAGCTGGGAGCCGCTGCTGTGGGCCTGGCCTTCTCCAATACCATCCAGGTGGGTGATTTGAAAAAGCTGATTGTTGTTAGCATGCATTGCTTGCTATCAGGTCAAAACAGCAGCAGCTGCTTGTGCAGGCTTGCAGAGTTACGGCAGCTGCCTATTTGCCTTGATTGTCTTGCCCTGTATCCGTGCAGTGCTTTCCACCTGCTGTGCATAATCCTGCTTTCTGTTCCATCGAGCTGAGTGCTGACTTCTCCTTGCTGCTGCTGCTGCACTCCTGCCGCAGATGCTTGTGTTCTACACCTGGACTGTGCGCAACCTGTCTGACACCATCTCCCTGTTCGCCTCTTCTGAGAAGATTGGATGGATGGCCACCAAGACCCCTCAGGAGGGCGAGGCACTCTACACCGCAGAGCACAAGGACGGCGCCGATGGCAAGACTGTCGTGGCAGTCGGCGAGGGCGGTGCACCGGAGGGCTGGCCCCGTCGCGGTACCATTGAGTTTGAGAACGTGTGGATGAAGTACCTGCCGTCTGCACCCTACGCACTGAAGGGTGAGTGGAACAGAGCTTGTGGTTGCTCGCTTGTAGATGCAGCTTGGTTGCTTGTTTGTGGCTGCGGCTTGGTTGCTTGCTGGTGGCTGTCTGCTTGGCTTGCTGGTGACTGCAGCTGATTGTTGCTCTGGCCAGCTAACCATGGCTCTGCTGAGCAGCAAAGCGACTAGATTTAGCTGCTGCCACAGCTTACACGCCGTATGCTGACTCTACCTTTCTCTGCTCTGCTGCACATTTGCAGGTGTCACCTTCCGCCTGAACCACGCTGAGAAGGCTGGTGTTGTGGGCCGCACCGGCTCCGGCAAGTCCACCCTGCTGCTGGCCCTGTACCGCATGTTTGAGCTCGACAAGGGCTCCATCCGCGTGGATGGTGTGGACATTGCCAGCCTGGCCCTGCGCAAGCTGCGCCCAAGCCTGTCCATCATCCCCCAGGAGCCCGTGGTGTTCTCCGGCACCGTGCGCACCAACCTGGACCCCTTCGGCGAGTTCACCGACACTGCAATGTGGGAGGTGCTGAAGAAGGCTGGCCTGGAAAATCAAGCCAAGGCAGCAGGCGGCCTCGACGGCCGTCTGGACGGAACCGGTGGCAAGGCCTGGTCCCTGGGCCAGCAGCAGCTGATGTGCCTTGCCCGCGCCGCCCTGCGCAACGTGCCCGTGCTGTGCCTGGACGAGGCGACTGCCGCCATGGACCCCCACACTGAGCAGGAGGTGCAGGCCGTCATCAAGCGCGTGTTCCAGGACCGCACCACCCTCACCATCGCCCACAGGCTGGACACCGTCATTGAGTCTGACCAGACTCTGGTGATGGAGGCTGGTGTGCTTAAGGAGATGGCGCCACCCTCAGTGCTGCTGGCAAACCCAGAGTCCATGTTCTCCAAGCTGGTGGACAAGTCGGGCCCTCAGGCAGCAGCAGCTCTGCGCCAGATGGCAGCAGACTTCTACGCATCCCGTCAGCAGTAAGCTTGCAGCAGCTGGTGCAGGTCCCTAGTTTCATCTGGTAGTTTTGAGCCTGTGTGATGTTCCCTACGTCACGGCTGGCTGGCTTAACATGCACAGTGTGAGGAAGTTGAGCATGCGAGCGAGTGCTCCAGCTTGTGAGGTTGCTGCTGCAGGCTGCGTGCAGTGTGCAGCATTGCAGGTTACGTGAGCTGTGTGTTTGCAACTGCACACATCTCATGCTGTGTTTGGGCATATCACAGAAGTGTCATGTACAATACGTCTACACAGTGATGTCCGTGGGTACGTGGCTAAGCTGCTTTTTCAAGCTAGCAGCGAATCGCCTCACCGGGACGTGAAGCACACACCAACAGATCACCTTTTGAGTGCACGTGTTGCATCTCATGTGGGATGAACGGTGCATACTGCACGTGTTGAAACCGTGCAGCAACAGCAGGTTTATAGGAGGTTGTTCTGGGTTGGTTCACCTACTGGTGGTTGGCGTGGGTTGTCAGAGTTGTGTGTGGTGAGGGAAGCGGGGCTTTTTGATGGGTGTGGTTACGAGTATGCAGTATACAGTAGGGGAGAGACAAGTAGAGAATGCCAGCAGTGCATAAGGCTGTGGCCAGGTTACGATCTGAAACACACATGGAGTATGGCACGCATTGATTATACCAGTCAGCCTTATTGCAGTGTGTATGTTCTGGAGCAACAGGTGCAGCATCGGCTGTGAGAAGCAGCTGTGCTGTCATTGCGCCTCCTTAAGTGCTGAAGCATCCGCCTGCAGGAAAACAACTTGTAGTGCATGGTTGCAAAGCCAAGCCGTGTGTGTTGCTGGAGATGGTTCCACTTTTGAGGGTAGCCAGATTTGCCACTGCACTTGTATGGTACACAGCGTGCTGATTCTGCCAGCCCAGGGGCTGACAAAACACATCTCAACACAAAACTTTCACAAACAAAAGCGCTTGCTGCTGCAAGTGCTGGTTCTCTTTTGTGCCGCAGCCTCTTGTGCTGTGCCATGTTCTTCTGCTGAGAGGAGTGGTATCGTTTGCAGGGAGGTGCGTGCCTACCCTTCGTACATATATAGCAGGCAGCAAGTCGGCACTGAGCATCAGTTTGTCAAGGCAGGAGGAGAGTGATGCACTGAACTTCCAGCTTGTCTGTTACGTATGCTGTGCACATCCATGTGTGAGCAGGGCTCATATGTGTAACATGCTGGGTATCAAGCAAAGTATCTCCCGAGTCTAGCAGAGCCCTTAGCTTCAACATCCCTTGCCATTTGGCTCTGATTGCAGCTAACCATCACGATTATAATCAAATAATGCCTATTTAGGCAGCCCAAGCACCGCAGTTCATGACACAGAGTAGATCTCTTCTTGCCGCAAACTTTCCGGCGGTGGTCCTTTTGAATCCTTACCAGCTGACGCGCTCACTGCTAGCACTGTACTGCACAGTGTCTTGCAACCCTGTATGCTCACTGCTAGCACTGTGAGCTGCAAGATGACAACCAAATATGCTGCGCTGTGCCAACGTACTAGTACATACGCAGTGCTGCGGGGCGAGGGGACGGGAGTCCAGATCAAGAGTCGTTGCTGCGGCTGGATCCCGTTGGTGATGCTGACAACTAAGGAAAGCTGCAACTACCGGTAGAGATGTTTTACATATAAAACTGTGCATGTCCGTAACATCGCCAGCTTCCAAGAGATTTACAGGCTCGTCTGGGAACCAACTGGATGTCAAACCATTCAACGACCAGTAGACCTTCACAGCAGCATATGACACCAGTGCACACGCCGCGCAGCCACGGCACAGCAATGATCTAGACGCTTCTTGGCGTCAGCTGCAGAGCACACAAGGCAGCAAGCACACGCCACCATGGCCGTCAGCTAGCTGCACATCAACACTACGCGTCATTCACACGCACGTACAGCTGCCCGTGGTGTGTCATGAGCGCCCCGGCAGTGCTGGCAGCGATCCTGCCAGGCAGCTGCACAAGCCTCTCCACGATCTGCACCGCACCAGCTTCCCCACAGCCAGTACCAGCATGCGCACCAGCACCAGCATCCTGCTGCATACCCCTTGCAGGGCCGAGGCCTTGCGCTGCACCTCCAATGCCAGCTGCTGCTGCTGCTGTTTGGGCCAGCACAGCTCGCAGCAGCAGGCGCCCATCGTCCCATGCCTTCACACGCACATCCTCCAGGCAGCAGCCAGGCAGGCTGACCAGCACTTCAAATCCGGGCGGGCCTGCTGCGCGCGTCACACACACCTGCAGCAGCTGCTGCTCGTCCTGCTGCTGCTGCTGCTGCTGGTGGTGGTGGTGGTTATGGTAGGGCAACTGCATGCCATCATGTGGCAGCTGCTCCTGCGGCTGTGGGGCCAGGGTGGCAGCAATGAGGGCAGCAGACACACTGTGTGGGAGCCGTCGCAATGCACTGCGGCCTTGAGGTGGTTGGCGTGCAGCGCACAGTGACGCTGAGGCAGCTGCGTCAGCAGATGCATGTCATGCTTTGCAATGACACCTCACAAAGCTGGCATGCACTGCAGCATGCCAGACTGGCACAACTTCCAGCAAAGACTCAACACGCTGGTTGCTTGCTCATCCTGTGCATCCTGCATTGCACATTCCACCTGAACACACCCTGGGCCTGCTGTAAACATGGAGTTTGCAGAGTTTTTAAGCATGCAAAGCAAATGGATCAAGTTTACACTTTCCAGCATGCTGTGATCCGCAGCAGCATCCGCCCCACCTGTGTGTCCTGGTGCCTGTCTGCAGTGGCATCACTGCTGCTGGTGCTCAGTGCAGCCTGCCCCCGCACCACCTCAGGCAGCGGCACAGCACCAGCCTTCCCACCAGCTGTACCATAGTGCCACTGCCGCCTTGTTGCTGGCTCATCCTGCTGCTGCTGTTGCCAGTGCTGCTGCAGCTGCCGGTGATGATGCTCGGGCTGAGTAGCGGAGTCCAGTGCTGGTGCCAGCGCCTGCTGCTGCTGCTCTGCAGGCTCCCAAGAATGACAAGCTTGATGCTGCGACAGCAGCAGCAGCTGCTCATCAACACTGTGCATGGTCTTGTGCTGCTGCTGATGATGATGATGATGAGGCTCCTGCAGCTCTGCTGGCTGGTAATGGTGGTCATCATGCTGCTCATGCCACACAGATGACTGCTGCTGCTGCTGCTGCTGTAGCTGCAGCTTCCGCTGCTGCCGCCGCATCTCCAGTTCCGCAGCCACCAGGTCTGCTGCTGCAATCACGCGCATCACGCATGCATGGCTGTCCCACATGATGCGCAGCGGCCGCGCAGCTGCTGCAGCCTCAGCTCCCTCCAGCCATGCCGCATCTGCATCTGCATGCTGTGTGCCTGCTGCTGCTGCTGCTGCTGCTGCTGGCGCTTCATCGCCATCAAGAGCCATGGTGACAGCAGCAGCAGCTGCTCTGTCAGCTGCCGTGGCTGCTGTACTGCTGTGGCCAGCATCAGCTGCCATTGCGCCATTTGCAGCGCAGGCAGCAACAGCAAGGCTGCCAGAAGCCATCACCAGCTGTCGTGGCTCTTCACACTCACGCACAGCTGGCTGCTGCTGCTGCTGCTGCTCAGCAGGTGGGAGGTCTGCAGCGTCGTTCCATCCAGCGGTATTTGCATGACCGCAGGCTGCCTCTCTCGCTGCTGCTGTTGCTGCTGGAGGCGAGTGCTGCTGCTGCAGCAGCTCCCACTGCTCCTCTGAGAGGTTGAGCTGCTCCAGGTCACCATCATCATACAGCAGGCTGTGCAGCTGCAGGCGGGCATCAAAAGCCTGCACAAATAACAAATAACAAATAACAAATAACAGCCGCGTTGACGCCAGGTCCACCAACAGCAGCCAGGCAGCGGCTAGTGTGAGAGCGCCGTGCAAGAGCGCAGGCGACTGCAGCAGCCTGATCGTCTAGCCATGGGGGTCTGGGGGGTCAGCAAGCACATGCAGTTTCAGCTGCAGCTGTGGGGCCTGGCAACTAGGTAACGTGTGTAGTGTGAGCGGTTGTGTTTGGTGCAGTGTGAGACATCTGGGGCAGCGGGCATCTGTAACCACCAGCCAATGCATCACTAGTGGCTCTGTGTAAGCTGACAACTGCTGTTTTGAACTTGGTATGCAGTGGGGAAGGGGCTGCCATGCTCGCGCACTGCCACTGGTGCACTGCCTGTTCTGCTGCTTCTCATCAACACTGACACTACTTGCAAGTTGCAAACACATACTGTACTGCTGCATCAGCATCACCTGGATGGTGCCACAGTACCACTCCCGATCCAGCGGCCACCAAACCCTAGCCCTGCACCCCACCAGGTCAAAACCCTCAGGCCTATGCAGCAGGCTGCCGCCACAATGCTCAGCTGGCACACCAGGGTTTGGGCCAGCACTGAACCCTGAGCCTGACCTGTCAGGCCTAGCAGGTGACCGCTGCTGCTGCTGCTGCTGCCAGCTGAGCTCCGACGCATAGTCAGGCTCCATCCTATGGCAGGCCGGCTGCTGCTGCTGCTGTTGATGCTCCCAGCTTAGGTCCTCCCAGGCGCTTGCACGCTGCTGCTGCTGCTGCTGCTGGCTCAGCAGCGCGTAGCTGCCTGCTTGCATTCCAGCAGCGCCTGCATGCTGGCTGCTGTGCTGGCTGTGCTGTGTCATCCGGCTGCCGTTGCTGCTGGTCCTGCCAACAACACCCTGGGCATCTGGCAGTGCCTGCATCGCCTCGTCAAGCAGCAAGTGCTGCCGGTTGTCCCAGAGAGGCGGCTGATGCTCAGGCTGCTGCCACCCATGCTGCTGCTGCTGCTGGTGGTGGTTGCGCTGCTGCCAGTGCTGCTCTCCATACTGCTGCTGCGGCTGCTCATGCTCTGCATACGCTGCTCCAGCATGCTCAGCAGCAGCTGCAGCAGCAGCATAGCCATAGCTGCCGCGCTGCCAACACGCTGCCTCCGCTCCAGCAGCACCCATCCCACCACCGCTCACACCCACAGCCGCACCGCCAGGCAGCTGCCTCCCCAGCACGCCAGCTGCTGCAGCCGCAGCAGCAGACATGTGGCGCCCTGCAGCCCTGTTTGCCTCAATGGTGGCTTGCAGCTGCCGCTTCTTTGTCTTCTTAGTGAGTGCCGAGGGGTTGAGGATGACCAGGCCGTGTGCATTGAGCCAGGAGCCGATGTTGCGCCCAGTCTCAGCCACCTGCAGCAGCAGCAGCAGCAGCAGCAGCAGCAGCAGCAGCAGCACGGCAGCGGGGGCATGAGCGCAGCACAATAGTGGGCCGAATTTATTTCCGCAGGCATGTGATGTGACGAGCCCCAGTGCTGCTGCTGCACACGCTTACGTCTTAGTCTTCCGGTTTCTGCCACCTGTAGCAGTGTTTGTTTGAAAGAGCAGCGGCAGAGCACCTAGCTTGCATGAATGCACGCGATGTGCAGCAGCAGTGCTGCAACCAGGCAAGGGTGCCTTGCGCATGTGCGTTGCAGCTGCAACTCCAGCAGTGATGTATTCGGCCCGACAGGATGCATGCAGCGCAGTGGCGGAATGTGTCCTTTTAAGCTACAATGAGCTGCGCAGCGCACCAGGAAGCTCTTCTTCCGCATCTTGAAGGAGCCGTAGCTGCCGTTGTATAGTAGCAGTACAAGATAGTTGTACAGCCAGGTGTTTGCAGTAGCATGATCTGTCAACATGCACACGCGCAGCAGGCATTTACACACACCAGGATGCTCTTTTTCCACTTTTTGAAGGAGCCGCAGCCGCCGTGGCGCTCAAACTCGGTGGGCATCATCTCCACGCCACCGGGGCCCACACCCGCCACGCAGCCGGCACACAGGCAGGTGGCGCGCTGCCTGCGCGCATTTGGCAGTTGAGCGGCAGGCATTGAGGTGGGAGAAGAGATGTATGGCAGTGTGTGGTGGATCGCGTGTAGCGAGTATGAAAGATGGGCAGCATCATCTCCACGCCACCGGGGCCCACACCCGCCACGCAGCCGGCACACAGGCAGGTGGCGCGCTGCCTGCAGGTGCAGGTGTGTATGCGGCAGGCAGTGTGGCGGTACATTTGGTCACGCAACAGATTCACGTGGGGTGCTCACGGAGGTGTCTAATGGCTGTGGAAGCAGACAGAGACGTGACGCAGAGGTGACACTTCCTGCTGCTCAGAGCGCCAAGTAGGACCATCACTGACTGCTACTGCTAGGACCATTACTGACTGCTACTGCATCCCACCTATCCAGCCAGCCACCCAGTCAGCCAGCTACTCATGTGCCTGCTCACCTTGCAATGTCGAAGACACCATGCGCTGAGCCGCAGCGCACTGCCAGCCGCATGTATGCTGCTGGGTTGTCACCCGCCTGCTGCTGCTGCTGCTGCTGCTGCTGCTGCTGCTGCTGCTGCTGCTGCTGGGCGGGGTAGCGCCTGCGATGTGGTGCCTCTGGTGCTGTTGCGCTGCTGATGATGCTGTGGCTATGCTGCAACACATGCTCGTGGGTGCTGGCCAGGGAAGCCATGCTGTGCTGCTGCTGCTGCTGCTGCTGCTGCTGGTGACGGGCTGATGCAGGGACCACTGCTCCTGTGGGGTATGCGCTGACTGCAGACCCTGCTGCTGCTGCTGCAGCTGCAGCTGCTGCAGTGACAGGAGCATTGACATCATCCATTGCCACATCAGTATTATCATGCTCCAGCTGGTGCCCTTCAAGCTGCTGCTGCTGCTGCTGCTGCCTCTGCTGCAGTGGGAGGTGGTACAGCTCTTGCTCTTGCTCCTGCTGCTGCTGCTGCTGCTGGTGGATGTAGCTGGTGATGGGCAGCTTGCCACTATCCACCAGCTGCAGCACAGCATTGAGGCAGACAGGGAGCACAATCAATCAATCAATCAGTTACACGTTTTTCAGCAAGAGCTGAACCCAGAGGAGGGAGCCACTCCCAAACCACCACATGGAGCACAGCCAGTCATCAATGGCGAGCAGTAGCTAAGGATATGATCTCAGCAGAGCAGTATGTATGCTTGTGCATGAGCAGACGCAGCAAGAGCACGGCCCACCATAGCAAAGTGGTAAGCCGTCATCATGGCGGGCTGTCAGTCAGCAAGGGGTTAAACTTCAAGAGTACGATGATTAGAGTGACATACCAGCTTTCAGAGTTGCTTGAGGTGCTGATGGTACAGGCGCAAGCTAAGCCTTAACACAGCACTCTTCTAAGGGATGCGCAGCATCAGCCGCAGCCCCTTGTGCTGCTGCTGCTGCTATGTGCTGTGTGTGCTACTGCTCACATTATCTAGCTCTGACAGGCCGGCTGCCTCGTATGTGGTCCTGAAGTAGTGCGAGGCGTTGGTCCAACTCCTGCAAGTCAATCAATTAATTGAATCAATTACACGTTTTCTAGCAAGAGGTGAACTCCTGCAAGTGCAAAACAAAAACGAGGTGCCAGGCCAGGGCAAGCAGCAAGGTGCGGCAGCTCACACGGCAGCCGCATGTGCTGAGGTGCACACTTGTGTGCAGGATTTGGCTGTCTTGTCAGCACATCCAGAATAGCTGCCAGCTACATGCTTAGTGAGCAACAATTTGGCAAACCAGCCAATTACAGCTGCCATATGCTGCGCAATAG
The DNA here is from genome assembly GCA_004335835.1 of Scenedesmus sp. ARA3. NCBI lineage: Eukaryota > Viridiplantae > Chlorophyta > Chlorophyceae > Sphaeropleales > Scenedesmaceae > Scenedesmus > Scenedesmus sp. ARA3. Next base: position 9,133 of record RWJK01000742.1, read on the forward strand.
TGAGTGCTGTAACAGGAATGCCCACGGCATACCAGCGTGCCTGCAGTGCTCACTTGGGGTGGTTGAAGAGGCGTGCTGTGCTGGCCCACAGCTTCCTGTGCTGCACCTGCATCAGCAAGGCAGGCAGAAGCATCGATCGTTGTCTTTTGTTTGTTAGAACAAAAGGTATATGGCCAAAAAACAGTATATGATTAAAAGGGCAAAGCAAGCAGCAGGCTTGGCAGCTGCTGGTCTGCTGCAAGTGGCCCAACACAAGCATACGTGTTTGATTACTGGCAGTATACTTGCATGGTGGTACCGGCTGCTGGTTGCCATGCTGTGAAGCAGCCTGCTGCTGTTGCTGTGTGAGGCAGTGCACTTGCAGGACCTGCAGCTGCCTGGTCACTGTCAGCACACACCCCTCAGCTGCACTTGCAGAGTTGCTGCTGTCTGGCGCTGCAGCTCAATTTGCTGTGTTTGTTAACTACACTGGGCATACCTGCAAGTGGCCGCCATGCTCCCTGACAGCTGCCCATAGCTGCCCAAGCAGCAGGAGCAGCAGTGCAGCGCACATGTCAGTTGATTGCAGCGCACATGTCAGTTGATTGCAGCGCACATGTCAGTTGATTGCGGAGACATACACATGTGATCACCAGGTGCTGCAGTCTACACCAGTTGACACATTTCGTCAAAGTATCTCCAACTACTGGTGACGAGGTGCCTGCTTGTTATCACGCAACCCACACAGTAATAAGCATTGGAAGACAGCAGTGGATGACAGAGCATGTGCTCTGTCAGAGCTCAGTCGTTATTGCAACATGCTGTGTGCTGTTGTAACGCTGGCATGTGATGTTAATGCAGTGCAGCTCACCCGGTATGTGTCTACAGGCAGCTTGCGTATCATCAGCACCTCCTGCCACAAGGTTTGTAAGAGGTTGAGTGAGCTGCTGTGCATGTGACGCAAGCAGGCAGGCTTGAAAGGTTTTGCCGGCAAAGCAACTGCCACATGCCAGCTGCTACCCGGCCTGCTTTACAAGTACGTGTACTCATTGCTGCTCTCTTGGGCTGACCAACCTGGTATAGCCGCTCCGTTGCTTGGCAGAAAGCATAGTATGCTGCCAAGAAGTCCTCCCTGCTGTAAGCAGGCTTGCCAGGCCTGGCAGACGCTGCTGCTGCAGGGCTGGTGAAGGATGCTGGCTGCATCAACCACGCCTTTGGTGCGGTGCAGGCCGAGCGTACACTGTCAAAGCTCTGTCATTACAAGCGCCATTGAGATGCGCAGACCGCTGCGATCGGTGGCGAGAGCTCAGGGCGCGTGTTGTGCAGTCAAGAAGTTCAAAATCGCACTGCCGGATACAGCGATAGCGGATGGCCGGATAGGCTTGGCGTTGTTGCACCGAACAACTGTCGTGTTACTCCAAGAAAGATGCTCTGGACATGTCTTGGTTTAGCCGTGTTAGTTCGAGCACCTCGAGGCAGTTGGCAGGCTGCATGACAGCATGTCCCCTACTCAATGACCGCCGCACCAGTGGCTTCGCGTACGGTTGTACTTCAACAACAAATCAAAAGTTGAACCTAGGTGCTTTGCAGCACCACGTAGATGCACCTCGTCTGGCCACCCAAACCAGCTGTAGGCTACAGCCTGTAGCTGTAGTCAGCTTGACAGGTTGCTGACCACCAGAACCTGTACCAGCACTGCTGGGCATTTCTGAAAAAGAAAACGCCTATCAAGTCGTCACTGCTCCTGCTCGTATGTATCACTGCCTATCGAATCATCTGACAAGTTCAAATCCACACTCTCCTCTTCATCCTCGTCCTCCTGCAGGCCTTGCTGCAGCTGCTCCTGCTGCACACCAGCTGCTGCACTTCCTGCTGCACCTGCCACACCTGCTGCTGCTGCACCTGCTGCATTCCCTCCTTCCTGCAAGCTGGCCTTGCCTGCCATGTCAGCGCGCAGCTTTGCCATCTCCTTTTCCCGCCGCTTCTGCTCCAGCGCCTCCTTGCGCTGCTGCTTTGCCTGCAGCTCAGGCACGTAGAACTGCTGGTACTCCTGCGCACACTCGCCCAGTGCCTGCAGGAGCAGCGACAGCAGCAACAAAGCATTGTGTTAGAACAGTACACGCAAATGCGATCGCACCTTGCATATTGCACGATGTAACACAAAAAAAAAAACGCACCGGGTGCAGTGACCTGGCCAGGCGGCCAGCCAGCCCGCACTATGAACAGCTCATTCATGCCTTCGCTGGTCAGCGCCGACTACGCGTGCCATCATACAACTTCGTTCGACTACTTCCATCTGCTTCACATGCTGAAAAACTCTGAAGACACCATGTTAACAACTGGCAGCCCGCACCGTTCACGGATCTAACGAACGACAACCCGCACCTTGAAAAGCTCATCCATCCCTTCTCCGGTCAGAGCCGACAGCCCCACGCAGCGCATGCCATCATACAACTGGCAGCCCGCACATTTGACAGATATAGAAGAATGACTGACCGCACCTTAAACAGCTCATCCATGCCTTCTCCAGTCAGCGCCGACAGCCCTACGCAGCGCATGCCGTCATAAAACTCCTCCAGCACCAGGCTCAGGCTGCGGCTGAGTGTTGCTGCGTAGCTCGCGTCTGCTTCCAAGGCAGCAGAGTAGGCCTCAAAGTCTGCCATCCACTCGAGCGCAAACTCGTGGCGCGACACATCCACCTTGTTGAAGGCCTACGCGTGTCAGCAGACAGCAGAGCAGACAGCATACCACAGCAGACAGACTTGGAGCATGCGTGTGGGGTGTTGCATGTGTGAGAATGGTGCAAATGGACATGCATGCTACTATTGGCAAGCTGTGTGTTGGGGCGTGCACAACAATGTGTTGCGCTCACAGGTACAGGCGTGTGATTGACTGTTCAGCGTGTGCTGGGGCCACAACAATACACCAGACAACGGAAATGTTGAAAGCACTCACTGCCTGGCACTCAGCGCATAGTCTACCACCTGCGCCACTGCACAATCATACCAGTACATGGGCAATGCAGTACACAAGTGTAGCCGCCCTCCCAAAGCTGTCACACACTGAAACCAGCCTTGCCTCTTGTGTCAGCCTGTTGCAGCGTCATCCTGTTACTAACAGGTTTAGTACACACCAGCCCCCACAGCTCACCAGCAGCATGGGCAGCTTGGTCTTGTACAAGATGCTGACCGCCTGCAGCATGTTGCTCATGAAGGTCTGCGGTGCTGTGCAGCGCGGCGTGTCGATGACGTACATCACCACAGTGGGCATGCTGCTGGCAAACAGGTCTACACGACAGCAGCAGCAGCAGCAGCGGCGGCCCAGACACAGTAAGGTGGTGCATAACGTGTCCTTAGCTGTGTACGCAGCACATCTTAAGAGCTGCCTCTGTGTGCTCGCTGTCCAGGACTTGCTGAGGCGGTGTTGAAACCAAGCTGGTTGCTGCACTACAGCCACACGGAGGGATGCACAGACTTCAGGGACACAATGAGGCGCCGCAACCTCTCATCCCATCACTCTCACACCTGCCATTGCTACGGCAGCATCACCCCAACGACTATGCACTCCATGCACAAACACGCCCTCCCCACGGCTATGCACTCCATGCACAAACACACCCTCCCCAGGGCTATGCACTCCATGCACAAACACACCCTCCCCACGGCTATGCACTCCATGCACAAACACGCCCTCTCCCTATTCTTGAACCCGCGCGTCTCACCTGTGACCAGCTGCCCGCTGGCGCTCCATGTGAAGATCTCGATCTGCCCGGGTGTGTCTGCAAACACGTACTGCAGCGGAGGATCGCGCGGCTTCTCCACCAGCTGGATCACCTGCAGCAGCAGCAGCAGCAGCAGCAGCAGCAACAGAGTGAGCTGGATTCTGCTGTGTGATGCTGCTGCGAGCTGGTGCTGAGCTGCTGCTGCAGACAGGGCCAGATGGAGGCCTGCAAACAGAAGAGTGCACGCAGCTGCTGCCAGAGCTGCAGCTGCCATTGCGCGCAGCTGGCGGCACGCTGCTTGCATAGCCTGCTGCAATACTTGACCCCGTATGCAGGAGCCTCAGCAGGATGCTCCAGGTGGGCAATACGCCCATCTCACTTTCATTGGCTTCGGCTGATGCTCACAAGTGCCGCTGACTACTTAAAGCATTGCAAACACGGCTGTGGGCCTGCGCGTGCCTGCACAACACACTCTGCCTGGTCAAACCTGGTCAAAGCGTGTGGCGAACAGGTTGCATGCTGTGAGGATGCCTCCGTTGGGCCCCAGGCCGTACTGCTTCATCACGTTCTTGTAGTTCACCTGCAGTGCAGCGGACACGACAGACGCACAGGCAGCGGGCAGAGATGACAAGGTAATCTAGGGTAAACAAACCTGAAACTATACTAGGTTTGCAGGTTGATATCAAGGGGCACAGCAGAGCCTGCAGCATATGGCATGTGTTGATTTGCCCGAGGTGGACACGCCTGCAGGTACAGCTTCTGGTGTAGGCCACGCAGCTGACTGCTGCATCCAGCCAACCTCACACCATGCTGCTGCTGCTCACTGACTGCAGCCACATGATCCTGCGTTCTGCATAGCTTCTGCATTTCTTCTGCCACTATCAACCATCGCAGCTGCCACCGCAGCTGTCGCAGCCGTAACAACTGCTCAATACAGTACTGCTTGCTGAGAAACCGCTGCGGCAGCTGCACTGCGGCGCTGGTTCGAAGCCTGAACTGCAGCAGGCTGCTCACAGTGTCCCGAATGTCTATGTTTGCTCCATATGGCAGGTGCGACACTGCTGGGTCCAGGTTGATTATGTAGCCGTTCAGCTTCTGCTGGTGCATGTGCGAGTTGACGCGCTGGATCAGCGTTGTTTTGCCTGAGCCCGCCATGCCTGGCGGTAAGAGAAAGAATGTGCCAGCAGAAGCAGCAACAGCAGCAGTAGCATCAGTGGATATGGCAAGGCAAGGAGGCAGGCAGTACAACAGGCAGGCACACATGACAACATGCAGGCCACAACTAGCAGCAGACAAAAGCAAGCTGCTGCAATTGCTTTATGAACAGCACACGCCACGAGATGCAGCTTTACTGAAGCTCTATTGCTGTGGTGCACATAGCCGCTGATGCAGCTGATCATATCTGTTGCTGCTGCTGCATCCTGCTGCATGTTGCTGCTGCTTGACTGCCTGCACTCACCGATCACCAGCACTACTATGGGCTTGGCTGACGGCCCCGCTGCCGTCGAACTAGAAGTGCTGGCCTGGCCTGCTGTACGCTGCTCCGCCTCCATAGGCGCTGCTGCGTCCATGCTGCTACTGCTGTTTGGGGTCTGCTAGCAGCACCTGGCAGCAAGCGTGTCGTGGTTGCGAGAAACGTAAGCACACCAGCTAGTTAGAAGCAATCCTTGTGGAAGTAAGGCTGCCGACAGCAATCGACACTGACAAGGCTTGGCGAAGGCGCGAGGACAGGTCACTCTGTTGTTAGAGTGTAACTCCCACGCGATCAACGAGTGCATCACAGAGCATGTATTGCACTTGTGACGTATAGCTAGTAGTGCATTGTATGCAGCACCTGCTTCTCGCACCGGCACGGACTACACCTCGGATCATCTGCCAACCTCGCTGCTGCTGCACCTAGACAGCTGAATTCCCGCACAACGCTTCAGCAACAGCAACCATGCTACAGCAGAGGCTGCAGCCCGCCATGCAGGGTCAATGCAGGCGGTTGCATGCCCTGCCATGCAGCACAGCAAGGAGCCTGCGCAGCGTGCGGCTCACATGCCGCTGTGAGAAGGACACGAAGACAACAGTGAAGAAGAGCAGCAGCTTAAAGAAGCAGCCCACCCAGCTCACCCCAAGCCAGCTTCAGGACCAGCAGAAGCAGGTGGGGCGCCAGCATTGCATTGAACAATTTGGCGTGCCAGACGGTGCACCATGTTCTGTGGTGTTCACTCGCTTTTCAGTGGTCTCAGACCATGTGTTCACCCTGTTGTGGCTGATACCATCTAAAATGGTGCCAGGACCACGTGTAACTTCCGTCTCTTTCTTGGTGCAGGCCCTTTGCATTACCCACACTTGCTCTGACAATGCATTGCAGCTGCTCTGAGTCTGCTTTGCTGCACGTGTATGCACTAGACACGTCTCGCCCTGAGCACACAGCAGTTCATGTTACCGTTGAGCAATCAGCTGAACAACTCTCTTCAAGTGTGAAGTTCACACTCAGCTATCAGACATCCCTGTGTTTGTCTGGCTGTGCTACAGGGCTGGCGTGTATTTGACTGGCAAGCCTACCAGGTACCCTGGGATGTTCCCTGGGACGGCAAGACCACAGCAGCAACCATGGCAGTGTGGACGCTCAGCTTTGCAGGAACAGCCTTCCTGATGATGCCGCTAGCGTACACGCGCATTGTAGGCATGCCGCTGTATGAGCTGAGCCCAGCCGGGCAGGCAGACTTTGCGCTGTGGAGCGAGATAGTGGAGCTGGTTGTCACGTTTGCAGTCATCGGATCAGTAGTAGCGAGGTGAGAGGACACGATGTTGCGCCTTGCGGTTGCATAAGTGTGCTCTGTCGGGCTGGCTGCATAGCTATCAGCTGCTGTTTGTGTAGTAGACATGTGCGCTTGGTACAGGCGGTTGCACAGCCGAGCCAGCAGCAGCGGCACCTTTCCTCGCCGCGCCTGATAATGTGGTGTTTGTCAAACAAGCTTTCAGCACCATAACCTTGGACCATCACCTTGCTAATGCTTTGCACGCCGTGCTGCTATAGGCCAGCAGGTTGCAGAGCCCTAGGCAGCACCTCCTCCCACTCGAGCAACTGCACTTTTGCTGTCCTTGCATTGCCCAGCGTTTTGCAAAGTATATCACATTGAAGCTTACACACTCCTGCCGCCGCCGCTGTCGCAAATTGGCCCAGGTACAAGCCCGCCAAGCAGCAGCAGCTCTTCAACTTCAGCCTGGGTCAACCTTTTCAGACTGGCAGCGGCTGGCTGGCCTGGGGCCTGCTGGGGGCAGCAGCAGCGCCCATTGTGGTGGGCAGTATGGCGCTGCTGCTGACGGCTGTCGGCTATGAGTCTGCGACTGCAGGCGGGCACGGCACTGTGGATGGCGTGGCTGGGATGATCAGCATGGACACGCCCACGTATGTGCGGCTGCTGATGGTGACAGGTGAGCTGCTGCTTGATATTGACAGAGAGTTTGCTGATAGCATGTAAGCATGTAAGTATCCTGAGCACGTTTGACTGAAATGCGCGTCGAAATGTTGGAATGATGTATCTTTTGGACCATAAAAGGTTCATAATAAGTTAAGTTCTAAGCTGTCCTGCCGCAGCATGGGATCAAGCATGGATTGGTTGAGTGGCCCATGTGCAGCACGGTGGAGCAGGCTGTGTGCAGCGACAGTTGTGCCTGCAGCTGTGCAATACAGCAGCAAGTGAGGCAGCTAGCTGCAGGCTGCTTGCTGCCAAGTGCGTGTTGTCATCTTGCAGCTGCTCAGGGTGGTGCAGGTGAGCTTCTGTGCTGCATTTCTGTGTTTTCAACCGTGGAGTTACATGTAGGGTACATCTGTATGTGGTGTGTTGACTGAGCTCCCTGTCCTGTGCTGAATTTTCTGCAAATTGCTGCAGGCGTGCTGGCGCCGTTCCTGGAAGAGACACTCTTCCGGGGCTTTCTGCTGACATCACTCACCAAGGTCATGCCCCCCTGGGCCGCAGTTATCGCCTCGGCTGGCGCGTTTGCGATTGCACACCTGTCGCTGAAAGACCTGCCGGTGCTATTTGCGCTAGGCTGCTGGCTGGGTGCTATCTACTGCCGCAGCCGCAACCTGCTGACGCCGATGATTGTGCACGGCGCGTGGAACAGCACGGTGCTCACGCTGCTGTTCTGGCTCACTGCGAATGGTGTGGACATACAGCAGCTGCTGAAGGAAGGCAACTTGTAGCGTGTAGCGTGGTCTGGGTTTGGCAGGTTGCGAGGTGCTTTCGTGTAACTCACCTGACACAGAAGTGGTACCGTTCAGAATACTTGCTTGACCAGCCAGACGCCAAGCTGTGTCGCACCTTTTTTTAGTGTTGGCTGTGCCCAGTTGTTCCGCACAACGCAGGTGTGTCGGCATGCCCGTACACGGCCCGCTGCCAGCATCAGCAACGTTGCCACATATGGAACCATAACAGGGCTTGCATACTTCAAGAACTGTCGCTGATACAATGTTAGCGCTCATAATGTATAGCGCGCACGAACCTGCGTGATGCCGACGGTTCCCGCTGCTTGCATCCCGCCAGGCCTGCCGGAGTCGGCCAACGGCTGGTAGAAACGGCGTCATTAAGTAAAAAAAATTGAACTTCAGCACCGACATCCTGGTTTCTCAATGCAACCAGGCTCCTAGTATAGTCGTACATGCTGTTGCTGCGCAGAGCAAGATCTGCCCACAGTAGTGGGCCCACTGCCCTGGATGATGTATAAAGAGTTACAACGTGCATGCAGGCAAGCCTTGCAAGCACAATGCAGCATGATGCGTACTCACAGAGCGAGAAGGGCCACCGAGGCCATCATGGCTACTTCAGATATGGTGTCTCAAGGTCATAACTGGATATGGCAGTCACCATCATCTAACGGTTGGATCAGGGACTAAAGAATTCTGCACGTTATAAATAGTTACAGCGTGCACGTTGGAGCCGGCTGCTGCTGCATGCCTGTTTTATCCAGGACTGTCTGGCACCTGCGCTGTGCTCTGTGCTGCTCCGAAAGTGATATCATCAATTGATAAGTTCTTCTGGATGGTTGCAAGACACATGGGTCGCTTCAGGTCACCCCGTTACACACAGGTGCTGCTACAAAGAGACAGCACATCGATGCTACAGCATGGCGACACGACACGTGCCACCTACCGCAACAGTTCATAACACTCCACGGTGGCTCAACAGGGTGGGGGTCCCCTGCTGCCTCACCGCCCAGCCTGACAACTTCACAACCTCGCTTATCCACAGCTACACGTGGGCACGCATATGCATGTACAGACCATGCAATGCAGCCACGGACGCTGCTGCAACCTGTTTGTGTTTGCGCCGGACCCTGGACCCCCACAGATGAAGCAGCCAGCAGCAGCAGGCAGCCAGATGTGGCCAGCGCTTGCACTGCTAGCATTTCTGATGTGCAGCGCAAAGCGGCTCACATGAATCTGCACCAGCGCATGCAAGCGAAACTGCAGCCAGACACAAGCCGCTGCCGCCAGGCTGCCCTACAGGCAGCTGTCCTGCACCACATCATGTAGCAGCACACTGCTGTTGGGCTGTTCATGCTATCCTCAACGCGCCAGCTGCGACCGGCCGCCTATCAAGGTTAACAATATTCGCCCGCCCTGGCAGGCATATGCGCAGCCCAGTGCCTCACATCAAACCAGGAACAGCGCGCCCCAACGCATCCCTGCTCCCCGAAGCCCCAAACACCCAACCGCCCAAAGCCACGCAAGCACCCTGGGGTGCGCTGTCGGGCAGAAACGCTGCCACTGTTAGCCAGCACAGCTCCAGGTGCCATGGCAGCAGAAAGGATCTAGAAATCTTCGCTGCATGCTGCTCCTTGCAGTGCAGCGCTGCAGGCGCCCATCTGCGCATCTTCTTCACACAGTGACAAGGGACGCACACGGGCGCTGCTGCGCCTGCAACACGCTCGGAGCGCACGCAGCCATCCATAGCAAAAGCAAACACGGTGCAACTGCACATGGGGCATGCGCGCGTTGCCGGCCTACCCTACGCAGACGCTAACACAACACGGCCACCAGCAGCTGCCTGCTGCTGCAGCACTGCCAGATTCTTATGACGCCGCTGGTGCTGCTGCTGATGCAGCCTGCGGGAGCTGCTGCTGCTGCTGCTGCTGCTCTTTGCCTGGACTGCTTGCTGCAAGGCAGATTCCTGCAAGCTCCTCTGCCCTGATCCAGCCTGGCGCAGCCATCTGGCGTGCTCTTGCTGCTGCTGCTGCTGGCTGGCTGCGAAACAACACCACGCACCCCCTGCCTAGGCAAAGCGGTCGAGCCGCACAGTGATTGTCCTGCCCTCGTACTCTGTGTTGTTCAGCTTCGTGCAGGCTGCATCTGCATCCTCCTTGCTGCTGAAGCGCACAGTGCCAAAGCCCCTGCAGCAGCACATTGGCAGGTGGCAGGTGATGCGGGGCAGGGCAGAGCACAGCTTCAGCAGAGTTGCTGTGGCGCCAATGCAGTGGCGAGCCTCGTTCCTGCAAGTTCTACAGAGGTCTCCGTACTGCAGCAGCTGCCATGCTGTGTTACTTGGCCCGAAATGCCGCATCCCACGACTAAGAGGCCCTTCCTCTAAAGTGGGCACGGTATCTATTGACCTGCCGCAAATTCACAGCTGGTGCTGCCGTGCGCTGCTGCAGACGTCGCCCCAGCCGTGTTGCCATCGCACTGGCCTGACCTAAAATGCGCCATGCAGCTGCACGCCTGCCCCAAATCCAGCCTCACTCCAAACACACAATCAGCATCTGCAGCTGCCATGATGCTATGTTTGACCAGCAGCTGCTGTCACATGCTGTGCTAGACTGCCTGGCACGCAGCACTCGGTCCACACCAATCAACCAAACTGCAGCCCCTGACAGCAGGTCAAACTTGGCGTATGACAGCTGCAGCAAGAGCAGCTCTCATATACCAGGTTTAACCAGCTGTCACAGGCTACGTTTGACCAGCAGCTGCCCGTCCCATATCTTGCCATGCACCTGCTCTTGCCCCAGCTGTCATACACCATGTTTGACCAGCTGTCACACGCTATGTTTGACCAGCTGTCATACACTACGTTTGACCAGCTGCCACACACTGTGTTCGACCAGCAGGTGCCCATCCCACATCTTGCCACGCACCTGCTCTTGCCCCAGCTGTCATACACCATGTTTGACCAGCTGTCACGCGCTATGTTGGACCAGCTGTCATACACTACTATGTACAGCTGCCACACATCGTGTTTCACCAGCAGGTGCCCATCCCACACCCTGCCGCACCTGCTCTTGCTCCAGCTGTCATACACCATGTTTGACCAGCTGTCACACGCTACGTTTGACCAGCTGCCGCACACTGTGCTCATCCCACACCCTGCCGCACCTGCTCTTGCCCCAGCTGTCGTACACTACGTCTGCACGCTCCACCTTCCACTCCTTGAACGCATCCTTCAGCTGCTGCCATGTGGTGGTCCATGGTAGGTTGTGCACCACCACCTGCGCACACAACAAGTGCAGCGAATGGCGGCACGGAGACAGGGCAGGGCAAAAGGATGCAGCAAGGTTGGAGGACAAATCCAGGACAGGAAGGGGTGTAGTGGATGAGGCTGGCCTTTCTGCTGCTCTGAATGGGATTGGCAGGACAGGTTTTCCTGCTTCCGCTGCCCAGTTTCTTGCTGGTGCCCCTTTAAGAATCAATTGCATCCCCCTACTGCAGGCTGCAGTGGCTTCTTGCCTTAGTTGCCAGTGGAACAATAATGCCTGCCCATGTTGCTGTGTCTGGCATTGCCCAGCAATGCCAAGTAGGGCACGGCACCAGCCAGCGCAGCTGCTGCTGCTCCTGCTGTCTCCCGTACTGCAGCAACTCAACTGATCATCGCACTGGCACAACTGTGCGCCAGGCCGCTGCAGGGAACGCCATGCAGCAACATCACGCATCAAGGGCGACTGCCACCGGCATCACCTCACTGCTGTCATCAGCAGCACTGTGCTGAAGGAAACTGCATAGCTGCCGCCCAGCTGCCACTAAGCTGCTCTGCAGTGAAGCAGCACTGCTCAGCCTGCAAACACAGCTGCAATTGCGGCTGTCTGCCTGCATCATTCTCAAAGCTGGCTGCTCACGCCACGTCTGTCCCTGCTGTTGCAGCTGCTGCTTTGACTGTCTGCCTGCCATCTACTTGGCTCTGCAAGTGCTGCCTGCACCTGCTGCTGCTGCTGCTGCTGCTGCAATCTGGCGGTGCCATCTCAGCTGGCATGTTGCTGCTGCTGCATCTGCTGCCACACCCAACAGCACAGGTTCTCCAGTGCTGCTACTGACAAAACCCGCCCGCCCTCATGCCCAGCCACAAAGCAGCAGCTGCTCGGCTGCCATTAGCAGCAACTGCTGTCACCTCAACAGCCATATGATGATCACCTGCAGCCCGCTGCTGTCGCCCGCCTGGCCGCCTGGCAGCCCCTGCATGTAG
>RWJK01000744.1:0-17402 GCA_004335835.1 Scenedesmus sp. ARA3
GGGCTGGGGCTGCGCGGGCTCAAGACGGTGAGGCAGTGAGGGGTGGGTGGTGGGCGTGGTTGCTTGCGTGTGGGTGGTTGTGTCTTTTGTGGGCTGGGCGCAGGCTCGAGACAGTGAGCGTTGCATGGGCCTGGCTTGCGACTTGCGCGTGTTTGAGGGACATGTGGTTAGGGCTGATCGCTGCGTCTTTGTCTGTATGGTGAGGCTGGGCCGTGTGCGTGGGGCTTCAGTGATGCTGTGGGTGCTGCGGGTGATGTGGCTCATCAATTGACTAAGGTTTGGCTGCCTGTGACAGTCTGACTGGCCTGTTGAGTCAGGCACTGCTGCAGAGCGGCAGGTGGTGCCGTATGCTGGTGTGCTTTCAGGCATGATGCTATCATCCATGCTGACCACATACTGACTGACCGACTGATTTACTCCCTTTCTGCTGCTGTTGCTGCTGCTGCTGCTGCTGCTGCTGCAGATGTCGCTGCGCATGGAGCGCAGCATCTCCAATGCGGAGAAGATCGCGGAGTTCCTGGCGGGGCACCCGCTGGTGCGCAAGCTCAACTACGCGGGCCGCCCGCAGCACCCGGGCGCTGCCGTGCACGCAGCACAAGCCACCAGCGGCGGCGCCATGATTAGCTTTGAGACAGGTGAGCTGCTTGCAGCGCAAGGTTTCATTTACAGGTTTGCAGGGGAAGGCCGCACGGGGTGGGCTGCTGTGTTGCACTCTCCTAGTGCTTGCTAGTCGCTTCCCTGTTGAGCCGTGCATCAGCCGGGGGTAGCTGCACTAACTCAGTGAGAAGTGCAGCTAATCATTTGGTTGGCACCTAGGATCAAATCAGGTCTCAGTAATCAATCTGCATCCGCTGTTTTCCCATTCTTGTTCCTGTGCATACAGGCGACCTGGAGGCCAGCAAGATGATTGTGGAGCTCACAAAGCTCTACAAGGTGACTGTGTCCTTTGGAAATGTGATCAGCCTCATCAGCCTGCCTTGCTTCATGAGCCATGCCAGTATCCCTGCAGAGGTGCGTGCAGCGCGAGGGCTGCCGGACGATCTGGTGCGCATTTCCGTGGGCATTGAGGATGCAGCAGACCTCATTGCAGACCTGCAGCAGGCGATGGATACAGCGCTGGCAGACAAGCGGCGCCGCGAGGCGTCCAGCAGCAGCAGCAGTGGGTCAGCAAGCGGGGGCGCGAGCGGGAGCAGCGGTGCGAACGGGAACGGGAATGGGGCTGAGGGCGCAGGGACGGCGGCGGTGCTGGCCGCGGCGCACAGCAGGGAGCAGGAGCTGGTGCAGCGGATACAGCAGCTGGAGTCGCAGCTTGCGGGGCTGAACGGGCAGGTCAGCAAGCCTGTTTAGGCAGCTGCAGCGTGTGTTCTGCTGGTGGGGGTGAGGGGATTGTGGTGTCCATCATGGCAGTTGTGGCTGCTGTTGTAATGAAACTCTGACGGGGCAGAGCACCGCGTTGCACTGCTGCAATGTGGTGCTTTTGGGCTGACTGCATTGGCTCAATGTGGCGTGTGGCAAGTTCTGATGCAGGGTGGCAGTTGTTTGTAATAATTGATGGGCCTGCAGGATGTGCTTTTATTTTGACTGTACAGAAAAGTGGCAACGGCACAGCAACCAAGCCTTCAGGATCCTGTTACTTGCAACACGAATGTACATGTATGACCATGTGGCTGCCACCCTTGCAGCAAAGCACAGTGGGCGATGTACTGCGTCAGCTCTGTGTCGCTCAGCTGTATGCAATGCACCACGCTGCTGGCTGGCGTACTGCAGGGTTGTATGTACAGCAGGGTGGATGCAGGACAGCAAGGCCTCAAGGTTTCAGGCCCAGCTGGGCTCGTGATGTTGCTTGCAACAGCCCTTGTTACAACGGTTGTGTTGCATTGCGTAGCGTTGTGTGCGCATCAGACCCTGCTGAGCTGCTTGCAGCTTCCTACCATTGTTTGAGCAGGTGTCTGTGGTGACGTATGCCGCATGAACGCACCGTGTAACCCTCTATCTATTACACACTGCTGTATATGGCAGCCACGGGGCCTGTTAGGATACTGAGATGAGGTCTGAGTCCGCCCTGCTGACTAGTCTTTTTAGTCTATCTTCACGATGTAGAACTGCCAGCCGGCAAACGCCCAGGCGGCTTGGTCGACCACATGTCACACAGGCACCATGTGGTGCACCACGTGTGTACACACACTTGTGGTTGCACTGCCCACCTGACCTTCACCATCAACAGCACTGCTGCGCCTGAGCAACACTGTGTGGCACATCGATGAGCGGACAAACTTGGCACACATGTGTTACAGGTACACACCACAATGTTACAAGTGAAAGCATCATGCAAGCATGATGTTCACAGGGTGAACTGCCGACTCTCTGTAACAGACTGCCGTGAAAACTTTGCAGACACACCTATCATAGGTGGCATGATGCCAGCAGGTAGCGCATGGGAGTTGTACAATCAGAGCCGCACGTCAGCCCGCTTCACCTTCCCAGCCAGCTCAAGCTGATGCTGCGATTGCAGCAGTGCCACCCAATTGCACCAACCCAGCCTGCATGTGCGGTCAGATGCAGCGTCTCCACTGAGACCTGACCAACACCACGGAGACCACACATGGTGCGCAACACAGTACTTCAGCAATTTATCGTACTCCGAGTACTAATACAAGTGGCCTGCAGGGACAGCAAACAGCCGTATCAGGCATGCTACTAGCACCTGCATGCGTACATCAAGCAGAACAATTCACCACTGCAGCAAAGTGCAGGGTGCTGCCAGATCTTTGAGGAACATGACTCAGCAGACGACACAGGACGCAGCACACGCTGATTCAGTGAAGAGCTCTGCGCACACCACATGCAGGCCTGCACTGTAACAGCACCTCGCAGACGTCCCACTGACTGATGTGCAGTGTAACCACCAAAGTGCGGTGGCAGGCTGCCAGATGAAGGCTTGCCACCCCCCCGAAACTGGCACAGAGCACACACTGTAGGGCCTACAGTGACCCACAAAGAAACATTGGACCAAGCACCTGTGTACACATCAGGTACCCAGGAGCTGAGCGCTGCTCAGCACTGCCAGTGCAGTGCTCCAGAGTCAAAGCAGCTGTGAGGATATGTATGTGCGGCAATGCAGGCACCACCACATAACGCACCTCACGACACTCAGCAGCCGTCGCAGCCCCTTCCTGACAGTTGAAACGCAATCAAGTCCGCATGGCGCCCAGCACACCTTCATTTTCAGCAGCAGCAGTCAGCTGCAAGCAACCAGCCTGGGATCCTATCAGACAGGCAGCAGCATGGCAGCTGTAGCGGCACTTCACCATGAAAGCGTGACAGCTGTGCACTACATGTGTTGCACTGCACGCACTGCAATCATCGCACACACAGCCAGCACAGGAGCTAGGCACCATAAACTATAAGCAAGGGCGCGCGGCAGCGTCTAACACTGCAAGCACTGTAGGTGTGGGAGGCTCAGCAGAATCATACGGCTGAAAGCCAGAACGGGAGAAGGCAGCACCGCTGCTGCTTCGCCAGACTCCACTCCGCTACTCGACCAACACCAACACCGCAACCTCAAACCACAAGCGACATGTGGCATGCATACAAAGCAGCAAAGTCCAGCCATGCTCATAAGCCTGTGGACAACAGCAACTACAAAACAATACAACCAGCTGCGGCTGCTTCAAGTATGCCGCACATCAACACAACAAGGAACAGCCGTTATCTTCACCCACATCTTCACACACAACACCACTGACAACAAGGAACAACCGCTATATTCACACACATTCAGCACGCAACATCACCTGCTGCAGTCCAATCACAGCAGCTGTGCCGTGCTGAGATAGGGACAGACGCAGGGCGCAGATACTCCTGACAGAGGCCGGAGCCAACTGCCACGGCCACACAGTAAAGCAAGCAACGTGTTGAGCTTGAAGGAGTGCAAGAAGCTTGTCCCTCCGCTCACCATACTTACAGCCTCGGCAGCTGCCGCACATCTCTGGCAACAGCTGCTCTGGTCACACTTCTGTGTGCAACCGCAACAGTGTGTGAGGGTGGCTGCGCCACACACGATGGGATGGAAAAGTGGGCACGCAGCTCACACATTTCATTGCCCTGCTTGCTCGGCCATTGTGCAGCAACTGCAGTCAAAATCAGACACACGCACGGTGTCCAGAGGCGCGGTACACAGCGCCGGTCAACACGAAGTCCCACCAACACACAGCAGAGAGGACACAAACACAAACGGCGAGTAGACCCATCACACAAACTCAACCTCATAGCTGTTGGAACACTCTACTTGGACTGCCATCTATCATCAACTGCACTGCAGAATGTCCCACACAGCTGAGTGCAACCCAGGAAAGTAGCTGCATTACTGGGTAATACACCTGAGACCAAACAAAGGCACTTGGGCAGGCACTAACGACATGCTCAGCACATTACAGCACCTGTATGCAATCTCACTGTCAACAACATGGGCAGCTAGCACCACGCTTTTGGAAGGCGCAATAATAACGATATAGCGGGCCCCCCTCACACAATCAAGCAATCAACCCTACCAAGAGGTGCTGCAGCAGCAACACTGCTCTGAACAACACTGTCAGTGGCACTGCACACACATACACACACAAAGTCCTATTGTACTGTACTGTGGCTATGTGCCCTGCAAGAGACACACCAGAGCACCCAACAAAGATCAGAAAAGCGTGCAAATCTTACGAGGATCAAGCCCAACCAACAACAAGCGGCCTGTGATCAAGCAACAACAGGCAAGGCTGACAGGACAGCAATCGGCCATTCATGCAAAGTGGTGCTGCAAGCGGAGGCTGTGTCTGTGAATGCAATGCGGCAGGCACGAGACAAGCCGGTGCATGCAATCTGGTATCACACAGCAGCACAGCGGCAGCAAGAGAGGTGGCAGCACAACACGCCAAAACAGACCCCTGCAGTTAGTACTAGAAAGCCTGGCTGGTGCTCAGGGGATCAAACACAAGGCACTGCTGACGGCCTTTTGTAGGACGGCAGCAGGCCTGCGCCGAGTGGCAACCAGTGCAAGCTATGGTGGCTGACAGTGCCTTCGACACCACAGCAACAGCCCCGACAGATCCCTAGCTTGCCTACAATCAAGCAGCACAGGTGACACAACAGATCCGACCTCAGGTGCACACGCACACTCATCATCTTGTGCTGCTGCCAAGGACAATGAAGAGCTCAACCAACCCCTGACCTGTTTATGATGCAAGCCAGCAATCGCTGCGGCTGCGACTACTGCCAGGGTAAACAAGAGTGGGAGCTCAAGACATGGGCAGCAGAATGCTCACAAGCCACCCAAAAGGCTCTTGCGCACAGCAGAAGCTAAACACAACAGCGAGGTCGCGAAAGTGTGCCGCACTGCGAGCACACAAGCAGACATCCTGTCCAAAGCAGCGAGCTGCAACACCTCGTGCATTCCAACTGCATCCAGTACGCAGCTCAAGCAACAGGATGCGTGGCATGTCATAGCCAGACATGCAAGCAATACGTTGACACCTTTTGGGAATGCAAAACTGCATCCCTGGCAGCAGTGTGTCAGCACTTGGCTGCCGCTGCAATGCATTGCATTGCAATGCAATGCGGAGGCCTCCAAGGATTGTGCAGGCGCTGAAGTGTGCAAATCCACCAAGCAAAGCAACCACACACTCTCAAGATGCACTATATCGCAGGCTCTTGCCTGCCTGCGTAATACTCTGCTGGGAGGGCAACAAGCGCAAGGGCTGCACGCGCTCAATGTGTCACATGCTATGCCAAAATGCGTCACAGGCTATGCCAAAATGTGTCACATGCCATGCCACACTGTGTCACATGCTATGCCAAAATGCATCACATGCTATGCCACAATGTGTCACATGCCATGCCACACTGTGTCACATGGTATGCCAAAATGCGTCACATGCTATGCCACAATGCGTCACGTGCTATGCCACCATGCGTCACATGCTATGCCACACACCGTGCGTCCAACGCCGGCTGTTTCCCAAAAAAAAGGCCCAGCCAAGGGGCCAACGAAAAAGCTGCTCACAGCACATCCCTCACGCGGTTTCAGCACCAGGCGGAGCACTCAACAAAAGCGACAAGTGGCGGCTGTCACGTCCATTCATTCCATCCCGGAAAGTCAACAGACATACGTGCCTGAATGAAGTAACCGGGTGTACATGTACCTCTGCAAACAGGCTGATGCTGCAGGGCACTACTGACACGTTGAGAATTGTCAACTGATCCCACGTGCAGCATTGCTCTCTCCGTCAACCAGACAGCTAGCCAGCAAATCGGCCGCACCTGCACACACTCACAACTGGTTTGGTAGCATACGCACAAGTAAAGTAGCAGTAGTGCCAGGCATGCTCATTAAAAGCAGTTGTTTTTCAGCGCGCGCTGACAAAACTTTGCAGGCACCATGTAATCCTATGCACGCAACACAAGAGCTTCATTCAAGGTTGTTCCGAAGGTGATACGACGCAAGACACGAACAGCTGCGGCAATGCACACACCAAGATACAGTGTGCCAGTCCTCCCCAAGGTGCTGCATCAGCGCTGCATGCACGTGGACAGTTGTGCCTGTGCTGCAAACCATTTGCAGACAGCACCCCAGATGAATGTTCTCGGCAGATGGCAGAAGACAGCTTGCACGCATGCCCAGATTCTGCCTATCACTCAATGCTGAGAGGTGCGCCAGGCTGTCAACCGCACAGCCGTGCACACAAAAAGGATCCGAATGTGCACAGTGCTCGGTAAACAAAATGCACCCAGAGGCAGACAAAAGCCCCCCACACATACAGCAATGTGGCACATGTGTTGGACCTGCGCCTGAAGCCTGGCAGCAGCACAAGCAGCCACAGGCGGGTGGACTTAGTGTGTCTGGCTGTGCCGTGAACATTCAGCAAGGTAACACCGGCATACAGCATTGATCTAGGAACAAAACAGCTTTCAAACAACCTTGGGACATCAAAACACAACACGTAACGAGGGCGACACGGCTGTAGCGGTTGAAGCTGTGTTCCAGTGGCGTAGTCTGCACGCCGCCCTCAACCGACCCCTGCATCTCTGTGCAGGCAATCGTGTGCCTGGCCGCGACATCAGCAGCAGAAACAGGACAATGACACGCACTTTCCTGTTTAGTGCATCACAAGCGTAGACACCAGGCTTCGCTTTCAACACGTCACAGCAAGCGCAAGTACATGCAGAGAGACACATGTTGCAGTCCAAGTGACCCGCTGTCCAGAGCAGCATGCTACCACCCACTGCCAAGCAGCAACATTGACAAGTCCCGACCGTTTTCATGCGGTAAGCCATGAGCTACTCATGGCATTCAAACACTCGCAACAATCAACGGGAGCACACACCAACACTACACAACCAACTGCACCTGTTGGAACTACACCCTGCACCTGGACACGTGTAACATCTGCGTAACACAACACCAACAAGCAAACAAGCCGCATTTCTCGTGGCTTGTTGACTGCGGAGCCTGCTGCTGGTTTTCCGGCTGTTCAGCTTGCCTTGTTGTAAGGCTGCTGGCGCCCAGGATGCAGCAGCAGCACGCAGGCTAGCGCAGCCCCGCACAGCGCCGCAAATCCCAGCACCTCCTGTGCTGTCATGCGGCACATTGGGCCTGCTAAACAAAGCGCAGCAGAACCAGTGTGGAGGAGCTGCTTCAACCCAAATCTTCAGTGCAGAAGTCAAACAGGCCGCAATGCAGCGTGCATGCAGACACTTGCCCCCTAACCGCCTGCCGCGCAGCAACAAACCAGTTTGGAGGAGTTGCTACAACCCAAATTTTCATGAGACAATCATACAGCGGCTACAGCGGCCCACAGCTGGCAAGAGGCAAAAGCAGCCTGCAAAGTAACATCACCTGCACACGTGCTGGACGCTTTTAGTCAACCGGCCCATGCATATACCAGCACATGCTGTTTGGCAGGACAGTTGCCGGCATGGCGGTGCTGTGCTGTTTCAGGCCATGCAAGCGACGTATGTGCAGCTGTGCCAACCCGACTCACCAAAACAGCGTCGCCACACTCCACACAAACATGGCCAATCCTACTACTTGAGTCTTGCTCTACAAAAGGCGCCCCACCCTTGCAGCATGCAATGTCCTGCAAGCAGCTGGCGGAAGGGTACACATGCCGCAACTGTTGAATTCACATTCAGTGGCAGTGTAGGTGAGGCTGTCGCTGAAAAGGTTTAAGCACGCAGCAGCATGCTGGTGAATCTGACCAGGCTATGCCGGCAGCACCAAACAGAAGCCAGGCTGCAAGAGAGCTGACATGCTGTGAATGTTTGTGGGGATTTGTGCGTGTACTGAAAAACAGTGCATGCTTTGGTTGGTGTTGGTGAAAGTTTTTGGGGAAAAGCCGGCTCACAGTGCCTGACATGCTGCAACCCACCATAGTGAGCGCGCAGCACTGAATGTGCAGGAAGCCACACAAACATTGGGAGCACGGCTGCACAAAACACCTGAAGCCACGCAGGCATAAGAGCATGGCTGCACAATGCTCCTGACACTCCTGTCACAACACTCATAGCAACAGCCGCCGTTCCCATACATTGCACTGCGGGATGCACCTCTGTCTGTCACCCTACAAAACGCGCGCAATGCCATTGCAGTGCAACACACGGCACTAAACAGCACGAGCTGCTTTCCCACACCACAGATACACATCTGACTGTTGGCTGTGAACAGCAGCGCTGCACGTGCAAGAGGCACCACAGTCACCTAGTTGTGCAACAATGGCAGACACTCGGCGCTTCTCACCCTGCCACACTGCTGCTTAGCTGCCAGCATATGGCTGCAATCCTCCCTACAGATCAACTCGGCCGGACAGATCACAGCTTGGCTAACCCGCCAACCCCCCAAACACTGCCTCAAAGCCACGGGTGTTATACATATAGCCTTTCAGGTTGAGGCTATATGGCCAGGCGACTGATACCCGCGCTTCAGCGCCCCTCACCCGACCCCACCTCTCACACGATCGCAGACGTCTGTTAGACGCGCTGCAGCAGGCGGCGCACCGCTTTCGCAAACGCACAGTCAGGCACACTGCATAAACTCAGCAAGCACCCCCAAAGAAAAACCGCAATCGCCCACCAATCGTCAAGCAAAAAAAACCCAATCGCCCACCAACCGTCACGCAAAAAAAAAAACGCAATCGCCCACCAACCGCCACCCACAACAAGTGTCCAAACTCAGCTACACTTACAGGCATGTGCCCATGCCATGCCATGTAAGCTGTTAAGTGAGGGCGCCATTGATGGTGCCAGGACTCACATGTAACTACCCTCGCTCTGTTGCCCAGATCAGCAGCGCGTCAATGATGCAACCAGCTCACGCGCAACCTCGACCTGCTCCTGCCTGCCAGCAATACACAGCCCCAGCGGCAGCGGCCCACGATCTACAACGCGCAGCGCAGCACCCGACAGCCTCTCAACAGCATCAAAGCTGCCAGCCGCCAGCGCAAATGCTGCTGGCTGCAGCTCCAGGAGCACCTCAACAGCCCTGCTGCCAGCTGCTGCAACACGTGCTGCTGCTGCTGCTGCTGCCTGTGCTGCTGCTGCCTGAGCAGCAGCAGCAGCATGCTGCGCTTGGGCCTGGAAGCTGCTCATTGCCCTGGATGGGGCCATCGCAGGAATGTACTCTGGTGCAGCCTGCAGTGGCTGCTGCAGGTGCATGTGGCTTGCAGGAAACGTCAGCCGGCCGTCTGGCAGCGCTGGCGTGCGTGCTGCTGCTGCAGCAATGGCAGCGGACAGTGCAGCAGTGACGGTAGGGTCCACTGCTGCTGCCGCCGCCCGATGCGGGTGCTGGTCGTGCTGCTGCTGGAGCAGCATCCAGTCAGCGGAAGGAATGACATCCAGTAGCCGCATTGCATTGCTGCAGCTGCTTGCAGCACCAGCGGTGCTGCCGCTAGCAGCAGCCGCAGCGACCAGCGAAGGGCCGTCGAGCCATGCCTGCTGCTGCATTGTCTGCTGCTGCTGCTGCTGAAAAGAGTCTCGCACCAGATTGAGGTAGGAGACCTCCAGCTGGGGGTTGAAGCTGGCAGCCATATTGGCAGCATCTGAGCCATGGTTCAATGCAGCGCTGGCTGCAACAGCAGCTGCAGGCTGGCGCAGCAGCAGATCTGCGCCAACAGGCGGCAGGTTCACACTCCTGCTGCCACATGCAGCGCCGAAAGGGCTGGCAGCTGCTGCTGCTGCTGCTGCTGCTGCTGCTGCTGCTGCTGCTGCGTCGACGCCATTTGCTGTGCAGTGGCTGCTGCATGAGCAGCTCATGAGGCTTGCTGGGTGGCTGCTGCTACCGCTGAAGCTGCTGCTGCCCATGCTCCAGCTGCTGCTGGCGTGCAAACCCCTCCAGGTGCTGCTGCTGCTGTTGTTGCTGATGCTGCTGTGCACGCCCCAGCTGGCTGCTGGTGCAGCTGTGCTACTGCTCCTGGCGCCTTGCGCCAGAGCAGCGAGCCACTGCATGTTGGAGGCAGCTGCAGGTGATGGAGTGCACACTTCAGGAAACGGCAATGAGCCTGAAACAGATGGAGACCATAGCGGCGGAGGCCACTGCTGCCCGTTTTCATGGCCTGCAGCTGCTGCGATCTGCAGCTGCTGCTGGCTGCTGCTGCCGCTGCCGCTGCCGCTGCTGCAGCTGGCGCTGGAGCTGATCACCTGCAGACAGGGAAGCACACCCCGCGCAGCAATAAAATGCACTCAGTTCATTGTGATGCCTGATGTTGTTGCAGGCGGCGGAATGCAGCAGCGCATGCAGGTGTGGCAGGAAGCCTTGCAGGCACTCTGTGCAGACTAAACCGCATTTGGGCCTGCAAACCTGCATCTGCCACAGGGACGAGCTGAGCCAGATCAACAGCTGCGACAGTTGGCATGACGTGAAGCTGTGGCAAGCTGTGGCAAGTCACGTGGAAAACAGATAAGCAGTAAAGCTTGTGACAGCCCACCTGGCCTGCAGCTGTCAGGGGCACCAGCTGCAGCTGCGTAGCCGCACAGGGGCGGGCATGCAGCACCTGCACTGCTGCATCGGGCACGTCAGCCCAAGGCTCCTGCAACTCATGGGCAGCCGGCCTGCTGCTGCTGCTGCTGCTGCTGCTGCCTTGGCGGTTGGCAGCAGCTGCAGGCTTGCAGGCATCCAGCTTGTTTGCGGTGCCTGTGTTGTCCTTGGGGCTTGAGGTATCGCTCTTGCAGTCGGCCTGTCTCTTGGCGTGCCTGCGGTTGGGGCGCTTGGTGTGCCTGCCTGCAGGACAAAGCATAGGGCAGAAGGTGGCATATGAGTGGCCAGCTGCCCGTGGGCAGACAGCACCGTGTGAGTGTGCAAGCTGTGCATCAAAGGACGGTAGTCGCTGCAAGCGACTGCCGGCCATACCTGTTGCGCTGTTGCGCTGCTGTGTTGCAGCCAGCCTGCAAGGGTCTAGCCACTCGATGACCATAGGGGCCTCACTCTCTGGCCACATGTGCTTTCCATGCAGGGCTGCCAGCGCAGCAGCAGCAGACTCGTGGCGCGAGAACGTCACAACACCGCAGCCTGCAAGGACAGCCGGCAGAGCAGCAGCTGCATGTCGTGACAGAGCGGTCAGACGCTTTGAGTTACTCGCTGCGTGCTGCTGGCCAACAGGGGCGCTGCCGCTAGGGTGAGAGAAAGGAGAAGCAGAGCGTTGCAGTGAAGTGTAGGGCTGCCTTTGGTGTGCTGTGCTGCCAGAGGTAGCTACAACAGCCTGTGGTGTGCTGTGCGGCCTGACAGCTTCAGTACAGGTGCTAGCAGCTCTCTTACATAGTCTAGTCTCTTACATAGTATCAACGCCGCTGCCCATAACAACCAGCGATCTTACTGCAATGACACCATATGTCCTACTGCAAGCATGAGCCAACGGGTGGCTTGCCTTTGCTGGTCCTGGCAGTTGCCCACCGCTTGAACAGGTTGAGGCTGGTGACCGTCCCATAAGACTCGAACAGCGACTGCAGCTCCTCCGAAGTTATCAGTGGAGGGCAGCGTGCAAAGAACACCGACTTGGCATCCTGCAAGACAGCATACAACGACGTAGCACAGTGTTCCTGTGAGGGCCGGTCAGGTTGGCTTCATCGGCCGACCGGATGGCACACCGCAGCAGCTTCAAAAATAACCACGAAAAGAAAAAGTTAGTGGTGCTGTGATCTGCTGGTAACGCTGCTTTACAGCAGGTGTCACTTGAGGTGGCGGGATGGGGCCAGAGATGGCATACAGCGTCTTCTGCTGAGCTTGGCAAACCACATGTAAGATTGATGTACCGTATACAGTTGTCAGCCGACGTGGCTGCATCTCTTTCGGGAAATCAACAAAAATGTGTGATTTACAACTTCCGACCTCTCCACACGACGCTTCAAGGCAGGCCCCCACGGCGTCTTCCACAGCGAGATCTAGCTCAGAGCAGTTTAGGCCCTCGCTGCACGTCATGCCGCTTGCCAACGAGTCAAACGTCCTCCCACAGGTGCCCACGACACTCCAGGCTGCCCCATGTGTACCAGAGCAGAGATGCCGGCTCGAAAACAATAACCTTTAGACTATCAAAACGCACTACACGGTTCAGAAGTGTGTCAACCAGCAAGAACACTACTTGTGGCAAGTTGGTTTGCACGTCGCCGCTAGAAATTATTTCCGTGTCAATTCTTCTAGCCTTAATACACCGCAAAACGTAGTTCGCTGCTGCCTATATCCGCTAATGGGCTCAGAGTATGTCACTCGGGCGGTGGCACAGCATCGCCGCAAGCCCTGGCTGACCTCAAGTGAGACCTGCATCGCCATGATTTTGCTAAACGAAGTATCGTCACAAACTGTGTTGCATCGTGACCGCGCTGCTAGGTTACTGGCCTTCCTGAAGCAGTCATCGTGTGGTGGATTTCAGTGAAGATCATGTTGCAACAAGTGAGGCGTAGACAATCAGCTGCTTGCACGCCAACAGAGCTGTCTATGCACCTTGGAAAGAGCGATAAGCATGCCGTAGCAGCAAATCAACACAGCTCCAACAAATCCACTGGCTTGGAGGCACTTTGCTGCCATGGTTGGTGCAAGCTGCTGCCAACACTTGTTGTGGCTACATAGCCTTGCCAGTTTGGTGATTTAATGCTGTATGTGAAGCAAAGTGACTGTCACTTGCTCCATTACATAAGAGTGTCGCGCACGGCCACCTGTGATGGGAGCGAGAGCACTCTGCCTGCCAGGGCCTCTGCCGGGCATTCATCATCATCATCATGCCGGGCATTCGATGCAAGTTGCAGAGTTGCAACCAAAAAAACATGGCAGCATTCAGGTGCATGCGCATGGACACTGGTACACATCATGTCACAGTGTGTGAGGTGTACAGGTCACTACTGCCACACCGCTTCACTGAGGAGTCACTCCTCCTGAAATGTCAATATCAGTGCAGTGCCCCAACCTGCAGCACAGCGGCACGCCCGACGAGTCGCAACACGTGTAACACAGTGCATGGTCACACGTTCGACGCACACCACACAGATGCATGGATTACCCACAGTATGGTGTACGCCGTGTGCAGCGGCATCTTCAAGAGCTTGAGGCACTGCTCCTGGAACTGAGCAAATGATCGAGCCCCACACTGCTGCGCAGCAACTTGGCTGCAACCGATCACTAGGGTTGTCACATTCACTGAGCTTCCCAGTGCATCAAGGGATGCAGCCCGTGCCGGCCGACCTGCTGCATGCCCGCCTTAGCGGAAAAGTCTGCCACGCCCTCCCCTGCAGCCTGCACAGCCAGAGGCAGCCCGTCCTGCTGCGCAGCCGCCATTGCAGCCTGCAGCAGTGACAGGCCCAGGCCCCGCCCTTGCGCTGCAGGTGTCACTCCAATAATCGCCAGCTGCAGATACTCCCCGGCATGCCCTGGGCTGCTGCTGCTGCTGCTGCTGGCCTGCTGCACTGTCGAGAGCCCTGCCTCATATGCCTGCTGCACCTGCTGCATCATTGTGGGCAAGCTGTCCTGAGGGATGGCTGTTAGCATCTGCAGGCTGCCTGGAGTGAGGCTGAATGGAGTGGGCGTGGACGCCACATCTGCCGCAAGCGACGCAAACTGGCCGCTGCGCAGCAGCACTGCGGCGCCGCTGCCGCACTCCGTCACCAGCAGCACGGGCTGGTCCTCAAAGCTGTCCAGCATCATGCGACTCAAGCCTGCAGCAGCAGCAGCAGTAGTGCTGGTTATCAGCAGCCGGTGGCGGAGTCAAGTAAGAAGGCAGCAGCAGCACCCGCGCAGGGATGGGTGGTCGCCAGGCGCCTCCGCTCAGCGCATCTGCGGCTGTTGCAAACACTGCTGCTGAGGCGCACACAGCGCTGAGCAGCGTTGTGCGTGTGCTATGCGCCGTGCTCTGCGTTGCTGGCTGACCCAATCAGACCGACGCCGCTGTGGATGGGTTTGGCATTCCTGTTGCTACATGCTTGCAACGCGCGGCTTGTTTGTAAAATGGTGATGATGCAGCCAGGGGCAGCTCATCCAGCATGTGCTGAAGCTTGCACCAACTGCTGCACAGTACTGCCGGCGCAGCGCTCACCAGCAAACACGTTTTGTTCCTTGCCCAGTCGCGTCTGCAGCACCCTGTGGAGGCTGTTCATAACAAATGCCTGCGTGCAGTTGAATATGTGAGCGTCGTTAATCACATCCTGCAGAAGACGACCAACAGGCGTTGCACCACCAGCAGACCAACAAGACCTGCAGACTGTGCAACAGCAGGCAGCAAACACCTGCACTGATCTGCGGCAGCACAACAACAGACTAGGCTGATGTGTTCACTTGGTGCGTGCTATTTCAGCCATGAGCAGCTATGGGTGACCCCTGATCTGCTAGCTGCAGGCAGCTGCATTGCTTGAGGGCAGAAAAACCTCAATAAGAGCCCAAAGTAATGTGTGCATGAGCCGATGTGCACGCTGCTGTTGCTTCTGCTGCTGCTGCTGCTGCCGCTGCCGCTGCACTGCCAGGCTGTCATACCTTGCCCAGGGCCTTCACTGCCTGCTCTGTGGCGTCCATGTCACTGTTGGGAGCCAAACGCCGGATGCCTGCTGGCATGAGCACTGCAGGAGGGCCACTGGATGCAGATCTACACCTGCTGCTGTTGAGCATTTTCTTCCGTGGCGCAGCAGCATATGGCGCTGAGTGCCTGTGATGCGCTACTCGCCGTGCTGCAGATTGCTTTGCTGGGCATGGCATCATGGCCGCTTGCTGGCAGAGCGTGGTTGAGGATGATCAAGCGCAGTGGCTGACTTGTAGCCAGGTCATTGTCTTGTCAAGCTACTTTCGTGTACGGCAGATGATCTGCCTGTACAACAGTACCTTGCCGCAACCGCCCTGCCAATGTGCCAGCCGTGCGCCTTTGCTAAAACCCCAAAATCTTTCACTGTCAACTATTCAGCGGTGCACGAGGGCTAAAAGCGCTTTTCCCATACCACATGGCCTGTGCAAACCCTAACCTTACACCACGAATGCTGACAGCTCGTTATTCTGTTATGACGAGCTACATCGTCCTCGCTGCAGCAAATGATATAGCCAGAGTACGTGAAAGCAGGGATCTGGTCGCCATCTAGTGAACAGCCCTGCCTGCATGCGTAGCAGGGATTGCAAGCCACCTCTGAAATCGCTTACGTTTGTGATTATCGGTTAGTCATGGCTAGCAATGAAGATGCATCTGTAGTGGCAGCGGATGCATCAATGGGTGACGCAGTGCAGCCGGCAGCAGACGCACACTCTGCGGACGCAGAACAGCCTGCCGCCAACGGCCTGGGTTCGCATGCAGAGCAAAGTAACGCAGACGAAAGCGCTGTCGTCGGCGCTAAGCGGGCAGCGGACCATGAGGCGCCTGCGGCAGCTGCTGCTGCAGAGGGCGAACATGAGGATGCACCAGCTGCCAAGAAGCAACGTACAGAAGGCGAGGCAGCTGATGCAGAGGCAGTTGTGGATAACCCTGAGGCACAGCAGCAGGACGGGCAGGCCTCAGCAGCACAGGAGGGCTCAGCTGCAGCAGACGCAGCAGCGCCAGGCAGCAGTACGTCACCCAGCAAGCTCAGCAGCAGCGCGGCTGTCTCCCCCAGCAAGCAGGCAAGCAAGGCCAGGCCAGCATCGCCGAGCATGCGCGGCAGGCGCCTGGGAGATGTCGTGTTCAGGCTGCTGGTGCACCAGCGTGCAATGCCCAACATCATTGGCAAGGCTGGCTGCATTGTTAAAGAGATTGAAGCCAGCAGCGGTGCGCGTGTGCAGGGCATGAACGCTGTGCCAGGCTGCGACGAGCGTGTGCTGGTTGTGTCAGCGCCAGAGGACCCTTCGCAGCAGCTGAGCCCTGCAGAGAAGGCGCTGATTGCTGTTCAGCGCCGGCTGATTCTGGACCTGGAGCCCACAGCAGCGGCGCTGCTGGATGGACTGGAGCAGCAGCAGCAGCAGCAGCAGCAGCAGCAGCAGCAGCAGCAGCAGCAGCAGCAGCAGCAGCAGCAGCAGCAGCAGCAGCAGCAGCAGAAGCAGAAACAGCAGCAGCCCTCTGAGGCAGATGCTGGTGCAGCTGAGGCTGCACAACCGCCGTCAGCCGAGGGCGGTGCAGCGGCAGCAGCAGATGGGCAGCAGCAGCAGCAGCAGCAGAACGATGCGCCAGCAGAACAGGAAGCTGCTGCTAATGCGGAGCCTGCTGAGCAGCCAGCAGCTGATGCTGCAGGCGTCGCAGCTGCTGCAGACTTAACGGCAGCAGCACCAACAGCAGTAGCAGCAGAAGAGCACCCAGCAGCAGCAGAGGAGCCAGCACCAGCAGCAGCGGAGCAGCCAGCAGCAGAAGCACAAGAGGAGCCAGCAGCAGCGGAGCAGCTAGCACCAGCAGAGCAGCCAGCAGCAGCAGGTCAGCTAGCAGTAGCAGTGCCGGAGGACCCCGCTGCAGCGCCCGAGCCAGCAGTGCAGGAGCCAGCACCTGGTGACGCACAGCCCACCTCGCAGCAGCCGCCGGCAGCAGCAGCAGCAGCAGCGCCGAGCCCCACGCTGAGCGCTCCCAGCCCCAGCCCCCGGGCAGCATCAGCAGCAGGTGTCAGCCCGCGTGAGCGCCACGTGCAGCATGTTGCGCGCGTGCTGGTGAGCCCCAGCCAGGCCACCAGCCTGCTGACTGCTGGTGCTGCTGGGCTGCGAGCAGTGAAGGAGGGCTCTGGCGGCGCGTATGTGAAGGTGCTGCTGCCTGAGGATAGCCCCTTCTGTGCGCTGGATGGCGATAGGGTGACACAGATCGCTGGCGGGCCTGTGCAGGTGGGTTGCATGCTTGTGGCAGAGCAGCAGCTTGCTTGTGGCAATGCAGCGGCTTGCTTGTGGCAGTGCAGCGGCTTGCTTGTGGCAGTGCAGCAGCTTGCTTGTGGCAGTGCAGCAGCTTGCTTGTGGCAGTGCA
>RWJK01000745.1:0-13219 GCA_004335835.1 Scenedesmus sp. ARA3
GTTGAAAGCTTGACATTTATATGTAGGCCACTTGTTCGCTACATTTGTACCATGCCCAGCTGGATTGACCCCCAAGCCGACGTGGATATGGCTGCAAGCACAAAACCGCTCTGCCAACATTAACATGTGAATCAGGCATATCACATCAGCGAACACCGCAGGTCCGTTGCCAACATGGCTCTCGTGGCTAGACAGTTCGAATCAGCAGATCCCGAAACCTACAAGCGAACAGAGCTGGCAGGGAACCGGATGTGCATGCTGACTCTGTACAAACAAACTTCACGCACAAGGAACATACTCGGCAAACAGCACCGGCCGTGAACCCCGGACCAGCAGTCAAGCTGGCAAGTCACCCTGACATGCACCTGGTGCGATTGCACTGCTGCCCTTACATGTGCCAGTGAAGCTGCCGCATGCGTCCTCACTCCTGGTTCTTGGCAGCTGCTTCAGGCACAGGCGGTGTCCAGCTGATGAGCTCTCCAGGGTCACTGTCGGGGTGCTGCCCCAGCCAGCGCTGCCCGCGCTGCACCCGCAGCACCCTGCACAACAGAAGACAACATCCAGCCCACAACATCGCATGTCGCACTGGAGCCACAGCAGGAGATGATGTCAAGCAAAACAATCAGGCAGTTCTTGTGCATACATAGCTCAGTTGTGCAGCACACCCATTCTTCCCAACAAGAGCACACAGCAGTGTCCCTCCCCGCTGTCATCTAGGGCACTGCTGCTGACACCATGCCAATGTGTGTGTCACGCTATGACTCTGCACATGCTGTTTTCAGATGCTGGCCCTCACAGCTTTACATAACAGTGACAAAGCTATGTTGCGTACAAACATCAACGGGAAGCCAGAATACCATGCACATCAGTTGTAATGAGTGAGTTTTCATTTTACAACATGTAAGCAGGGCTGAAACTGGCTCTGGCGCCGAAAGTTGTGTGTGTCTGTGGCCCATGCACTGCCTGCCGCGCACCAATCTGGGTCTGCCGCCAGCAGCTGCTCAGCGTCCCTGCCAGGCAGCAGCCGCCGTATGTCTGCCAGAACCTCCTCCACGCATGGCGTCACCAGCAGCAGCGGCTGGGCCTCAACAAGCCTGCAGCGGCGGCAACGTGGGGAGGACCGTGTCAACATCTGCGGCGGTGGTGGACTGTGCAACAGCCTATGCCGCGTGCACTGCGCGGACAGCTGGAGCACTGCTGGTGGTGGTGCCGCGGTACAAGCAGCCTGTAACCCACAAGCAGAGCCCTGGCATACCAAACCGTAGGGCACAGCAGCTGCCTCATACATGCACTATGCTGCTGTGGATACGCTTCGCATCAGTTATGCCCCATCACCAGCGCAGCACACCCCTGCTGCCGTTGCGACTTACTTGTCTACCCGCTCTACATGCAGCAGCTGCTGCAGCGCCTCTACCGCTTGCTGCACCTCGCTGCTGTCCTGCAGCAGCAGCTGCGGCCGCTCCGCCACCACCCTGCTGACATTGGCGGCTGGCAGCAGCTCCCTCAGCGCCAGCAGGCGGCTGCTGGTCACCGCCAGGTCAGCGGTGAGGCCCGCCAGCAGGCCAGGCTGCAGCTTGAAGATGGTGCCAGCTGCAGCAACACGCAGCAGCAGCAGGGCAGGGCAGGGCAGGACAAGGTTCAACTAACTTTTGAGCCGCTAGCTGCTGTGACTGCTTTGCTACCAAACACAGCAGCTAGACTCTCAACAGGTGCACAATAATGTCAAAGAGACAGCTCTTGCGTTTGCTTTGGCAAGATGCAGCAGAGCAGCTGATGTTAGCAGCAAGCGGGTGCAGCAGATAGCTGGCAGTGCCAGCTGCCCTAAATTGCAAGAAACCCTGCTGCTGCTGCTGCTGCTGCTGCTGCTGGTGCTAATGGTGTTGGTTTGGTTGAACGTGCGTATGCCACAGTGCTGCTGCAGCAGCTGGTTACATAGTGCTGCTGTGCCGCTGCCAGGGTGCAGGACGCCTGCGCACCCAGGTCTGGCAGCAGCAGCATGAGCGCCTCCAGCCGCTGCTCCATGTCAGCCATGGGGATGGCCAGCTGCTGCGCGGCAACCAGCGCCACCAGCCGGCACTGCGGGCAGGTCGGAAAACCAACACAGCAGGGCAAACAGCTGGTACAGACCATAACCACCTGTCGCTCTGTTGCATATTGCCATTGTATCGTGCTCCAGGAGCACCACTACGCAATTGGTTAATCCCGAGTCTCATGCCCCTCTGCTGTGCCTTTTCTGGGGTTGCTGCCCTCCCTTGCCTTATGAAGCAGCGATGCAAGACATGGCCCACCACCCCCCTGTGCCAGCTGGCTGTCCAGCACCTGCCATGTTCCCTGCTTGGCCAAGGGCCTGCCTGTCTGCGCTGTGTGGCTCACCTTGTTGGCATCGCTCCACTCTGTGTCCCGCTCCCTGAGGTCAAAGGTCAGGCTCCAGGGCGCCTCAGGCGGGCGCACCCACTTGCTGCTGCTGGAGCTGCTGGCAGCATCACCAGCTGCTGCAGCTGCTACGCGGTGATGCAGCAGCTGCATGCAAGCACGCGATCGTACTCGGGGTCCGCTGGCTGCTGCTGCTGCTGCTGCTGCTGCTGCTGCTGGTGGTGGTGCTTGCTGGGCAAGGTGCCGAGGGTGCTGCTGCAGCTGGGCCCCAGCAGCACAGCACTGCCTGCCGTGCATCACCATGGCTCGACACCCCAAGGCTCACTGCTGCTGGCTTCGTAGGTGTGGTGCCCTATAGTTGCTGCAATTCACACTGCCAGTGTCAAGTGCGACTCAACACGCTGCTATACAAGCCTGTGACGCTCTGTTCTGCTGCAAAGAAATGAACGCACGCTTCAGGGTTGTTTGAGTAGCGGTGGTAATGTCGCTTGATAGCGTCGCCAATGAGGAACTCTGTGTCGTAGAACTGCAGGCCATGGCTTGAGCGCAGGGACCACGGCACACGTAACTCCCGCAAGCCCTGGAGTGACACATGGGACACGCATCGGTGTTTGCGTCGCGAATATGGAATTGCTTGGAAATTGCGTATCATCGTTGGCTGTGCAATGGACGCCACACGTAAACAATCGCTTGCTGGCAGCAGCAGCAGGGTGCCACTAGCTGTGGTGACTTTGCACCACAGGCAGCCAGCACCCAATCCGCGCAATGTGTCAGTTAGCGTACAACTACAACACTTACATCAACCACAAAGCCACGGATTAGCGCTGCGGTATGCTGGCAGCAGGCACAGCTTGGCTGTGGTGGCCGCAGCTGCAGCAGCAGGCGGTGCTGGCAGCCCAGATGGCCGGCTGCCCATCAAGCAGCAGCTGCTGGGTTTCATCCAGGCCCACTACCTGCCTCTAGCGTTGCTGACTGCTCTGCTGCTGGGTGCGACGTTCCCTGGCCTGGGAGTGGCCGCGGCAGGGCTGCAGATACCCACGTTCACCACCTTTGGCATTTTCGTGGTGCAGGTGGGCAGCGGCAGCTGCTGTTTGATGTCAGCAGAGCAGATTGACTGCGCTCAGCAGTTGGGCTCTGTAACATGGGTGAAGACGCAGCAGCTTGGCCCACCATCGACACCTTCATGCCCACTGCTGGTGCTGCTTCTGCCTTCATGCTACAGGGTTTGCAACTGCGAAGGAAGGAGGCTGCCGCAGCATTGTCAGCTAGAGGTAACAGATGATACCGTAGTATATTTTAAGCTGCAGCAGCAGTAGATGCTGCTCGTTTGTGGGCAGTGGTGTTGTCACACGGGGATATTTGCGCTTGGCTGCCCCGCGCTTGACTGCTGGCAATTGCTTTGCATCTCCTGTTGCACCGGCTGCTGCTGCACACTGCTTGCTTGCTTTCCCTGCCATGTGTGATGCTGCTGCAGGTGCCATAGCGTATGGCCTGGCCTCCATACTGCTGCTGACGCCGCTGCTGGGGCTGGCAGCGGTGCAGCTGCCGCTGCAGCCGCCTGCTCTGGCGGTGGGCCTAGGCGTGTTCTGCTGCATGCCCACAGCGCTGTCCAGTGGCGTCACCTTCACCCAGGTACCTTGCCCTTGTTGAGTTTTTATGACACGCTGGCGACCCTGCAGAATGCCTGGATGCACCAGCAGACTTGGTTTCACAGCTGCACAGGAGCTGCAGACACACAGCAGCTGCTGCCAGTGTCAGACACTGCTGTGCGCTGGTTGCCGTTCCTGCAATGCTCACATTAATGCCAAACATCTGGAGTGCCGCATGTCATGGGCTTGTTGTTATTGCCGCTGACCTCGCTTTGCCTACCGCTGTGCCTGGGTGCAGCAACTGGGCGGAAATGTGTCGCTGGCGCTGCTGCTGACGGTCACCTCCAACATCCTGGGCATCTTCACCATGCCCTTCCTGCTGCCACACATACTGGCAGCAGCACCCATCGCTGCAGGCAGCGGTGCAGCAGCAGCAGGGCCGGTGCTAGAGCCGCTGCCGCTGCTGGTGCAGCTGGTGCAGACCATCTTGCTGCCCACGCTGCTGGGCGCTGCCATACGCGGCTTCGTGCCTGGTGGGTGCCTGGGCCTTGCAGCAGAGTGTGACCCCTTGCAGCTGCTGATCACAAAGTGTGCTGCTGTAGAGTGTGCGTTGCCTGGCAACTCTTTGATCGTTCTGGCCTCAACTGCAACCGCTTTTCTTTCAACAGACTCTCATGAGTTGTGGTCTGCCTGCCTGTGCTGTGCTGCGTGCATGCAGGTGCGGCGGCTTTCATAGATGCTCGCCGCAAGCTGATGTCGTACATATCAGCGGCGCTGCTGGCACTGGTGCCCTGGATGCAGGTGAGTGGGCAGCCAGCAGCAGCATGAAGGTGCACAGAGTGCTTGATCACAGCTTGCAAGTGCAGGTGTCAATGTGATGCCTTGGCACGTGTGCGTGGTGAGTGCAATCAACCATAAACGCAAGCTACAGAGCAGCACACATTGACCACTGCAGGTGCACAGCAATGATGCCTGCTTCATTGATAATTGTCTGCTTATTACTGCCCTGCAGATCAGCAAGACAGCCAGCCAGCAGGTCGCACTGGATGTGCTGGGCATACTGGGCGCAGCAGCAGCAGGCGTGGCCATCCACGCAGCCTTCCTGGCCGCAAACTTCACAGCCTGCAGGTGCGGATGCCACGCGCTGCCAGCCAGCACACAAGCCCGCGGTTACTACTGCAGCACTGCTGGCTTGCAGCAGTTTGCCAGCTGCAGCCGACTTGACCATGTGCTGACGCTGCTTTATGGCCGACTGCAGCAAGCATGCTGCAGCAAGGGCACTGCCAAGTCACTGACGCCTTCCCTGCTGACGCCACGCTGTCATGCAGGCTGCTGCGCCTGGGTGGTGAGGGCGCTGCTGGCCGTGATGTGCGGCGCGCCGTGCTGCTGGTGTCGTCCGTGAAGACGCTGCCCGTGGCTGTCACGGTGTGCAGCAAGCTGGCGCCTGTGCTGGGCGATGCCATGGTGGGCACTGCAGTAGTGCCGTGTGTGCTGGCACACCTTGCACAGATCATATTCGACTCCATCATGGTGTCACGCTGGATGGCAGCAGACAAACTTGCAGCAGGCGAGGATGCAAGTGGAGCTGGCCGTTGATGCAGGGCTGGCAGCGGCTCTGTAACAGCTTTCCTGTGTTGGTTGCAGTCTGACACCAACCTGCATGGAAGCTTGGGCAGCAGTGCGGCAGGCCTGCTCAATATCGCCATGTGCAACGTTTACAAGCACTCTCCTTGCCGGTGCCACTGCAGTCAATGGCATGCGAGTATGGTGTGTGGGCTGTCATCATGTTAGGGTGGCTGCAGAAGAGTTAATGCAAGCTTGCATTTGTATGGGCGAGATGAATGGCCGTTGTTTGTATATGAACGTCTTTGTCTGTCGTGTGCACCATATGTGAGCAATTGCAGGCACGCGTGTACTGTGCTTTCCAGTACGCTGCATTTGAGTGAGGCACCTTCTCGAAGCCTTTTTAGACCGATCAAACCTCTAAAAGTGCTGTTCAACAAATCAACAATGATACACGCAACGGTTGATGCAGCTGCTTGGTGATTTGCGCAAGACAGCAACAAGGCGTCGAGAAGGCTTGCTTGCTCTAAGCTTTACCACAGCATGAAAGAAGTCACGCTGTACTGGGCTCTGCTCGTCCTGCTATCGTCTACAGCAGGTGAGCATGCCCAAATGGGCGCGACCGTTTCCGCGCCACTTTGTTCTGGTGCAGCAGCGTCGCCCACGGAAGGTAGCTGTTATTACGACATTTAGGTCAGAATTGTGATACATTGTAACAATCTGGGCGAGTAAAGCAGCATCACCTTCAGCATCGTCATCATCAGCAGCAGCACCACTGCCAGCAGCAGCAGCCTTCTGTCTTTACTTCGTTGGGTCATCGGCAACAGATGCTGGGTTTGGCCGCCGAATATCTTCAAGTATGACAATTTGTGCAGCTGTCGCTCTACCCATGTGCCGCGTATCCTGCTGCTTTCTCTGCTGTCTGCAGTGAATGCACGTGCCTTGCGCCCAGCGGCTACCAGTGAGCAGCAGCCCAGGCCAAACTTCATCGTCATTGTCACCGATGACCAGGGCTGGGACGACATTGGCCTGCACAACCCAGACTATGTGAAGACACCCAACATTGACAGGTTTGTAGCAAAGTTGCTGACATGCGCAAAAACAGGGACACCCAGTGTGAATCACTGCACTGGCAGGGCACAGCAACAGTAGCAGCAGCAACAGCAGCAAAAACAGAAGCAGCATCAGCACTAGCAGTAGCAGCAGCAATTACAGCAGCAGCAGCAGCCGCCGCCGCCGCAGCAGCAGCAGCAGTAGCAGCAACAGCGACAACAGAGCAGCAGCAGCAGTAGCAGCAGCAGCAGCAGCAACAGCAGCAGCAGCAGCAGCAGCAGCAGAAGCAGCAGCAGCAGCAGCACCAGCAGCGGCAGCGCAGCACCAGTATCATTGCCATTAGCAGGAAATGCAACAGCAACAGCAGCAACAGCAACAGCAACAGCAGCAGCAGAAGAAGCAAGATATGAATTCTGACTTGCCTTTCAGTTCGGCAGCGAAGTGGCAGGTGCAGTAAGACACGATGATACCCAACGTATGTCCAAATCTGAAATCAGAGACAACATGGGCGGACATGACGTCAGTTGTGCAATGATAGAAACTGCAACAACATCAGCAACGGCAGGTCCCCAGTGCTCTGTTGCTGCTGAAGCAATACCTTACTTTTACATCCGTCAAGCATGCAATCCACTGATTCCTCAGTGCACTGCCAGCTGCTATAGAGCGTGAGTCAAAATGTGGCATCACGCCAATGTTTTGCAGGTTCATCAAAGGAGCCACACTGTTTGACAACTTCTACACTACTCCGCAGTGTGCACAGACGCGTGCAGCAGTGCTGACAGGAAGGCACCATGTCCGCACAGGCACCATGTTGGTCAGCTCAGGTGAGCAACCACTTAATGCTATGCAGAATGCTGCCAGGTTGTTCACTGTTGGCATGCTGCAGCTGCTGGTGGTGTCCGCAATAGCAGATATTTGCAGCGATGCAGGCCTTTTGCAGCCTTTTCGTTGATTCCTATGCAAAACACTGATGTGCGTAGCTCACAACTTTGCCACTGCTGCTGTTGTCACGCCCTTGCCTCTCATGTGCATCACTGTGCACAGGGTGGGACCTGTCGAATCCCGCTGAAGCCACAGCCGGCGCAGTGATGTCTGAGGCAGGCTACGCCACAGCAATGTTTGGCAAGTGGGCCCACAGCAGTCAGGTGCAGGGCTATGAGCCTTGGCACGCAGGCTTTGCCGAGTCGTATGTGCGCTCCAAGTATGAGCCAGACATGCTGCTGAGGTGGGTGGAGGATCATGAGGCTGCTGCTCTGCTCCCCACCATGCTTTGCTTTTCATGGCTGGACCACACCACATTGCAGATTGTTATGCCTTTGGCTCCAACCAGCTGGGGTGTGTGTCACCATTAAACAAGGATGTGCACTGCCATGCTACAAATTTGATGGTCAACACAACTCAGCATAGCCGGCTAGAGTCCGACACGTGGTGTTGATTACTACCTGGATACAATATGCAACCGATTTCTCCCTTGCTGAGTTGCTCCCACGCATGCTTGCAGGCACAATGGACATTATGAGCACTCCGGAACCAATGGGACGTACCGGTTTGCTGAACAAGCCTTGATGTCACGCGTGATCAACTACCTGGCACGCCAAGGTCCAAGCAGCAGGCAGCAAGGACAACAGAGTGCACCACAACAACCATTCTTCATGTACTACGCTCCCAGAGCCATACACACGTATGTATCGCTTTCTTCCACATCTGCTGCAGTTTTGCCGAAGGATCAATCAACACCAGCCCTGGCAGGGCTAGCTAATGGTGTTGTTGCAACACCAGTGTTGCTGTATGTGATCAGCTTGCAACGCAACATATTGCTCTTGATTGCAGTGGCAGCAACAACAGCAAGGTGACGATGTGTTCTGCGACCTGCATAATAGTTTGACTGCTCAAAGAGTCACTGCTGCTGCTGCTGCTGCCGCTGCTGCGTATGGTGGTGGTGCTGCTGATGTGGTACAACCATGGGCACAGATCCCCAACTGAGCTATTTGGTGGTCCGCAAAGGTTTTCTCCACCTGAAATGCTTGCACGCTACATGGCAGACCCCAAATACACTCAAGTGGGCATTGCCAACACAACCGTGCAGGTGCGTTCCCAAATTAGCCAGCTGACGCAAACAAACTAATTGCCTGCTCATTTACATTACATTACATTACATTACATGCTCCACTCAACGAGGAGTGGGAACCCCAGTCATTTAGTAGCTCTCTATCTGCTTGATCCAAACACACGCGTGCCAAGTAAAGGCATGTTTGAATGTGTAGCGCAACAAGGTGATCTTTAATTGAAAAAATGCTTAAGCCTGCCAGTTGATCACCAACGGTGAACCACCAGTTTGTGTTCATCTTGACAGCAATTGATATCTATTGTCTTACCGTGCTAACTTTCTCCGTGTCACATGGGCTCACATGCGGCCAGGCTTGGGCAGCGCTGGAGTATCTGGACAAAGTCCTAGGCCGGCTCTTTGACTACCTTGCAGCTAGCGGCTTGGAGAAAACTACCTACGTAATGCTGCTCAGCGACAACGGCTCAGCACTGCTGCCCAATGAGGGCTCCAAAGCCAACCGCATGGTGAGGCATTCGATGTGAATCCGATCAACAAAGCCACCCTGCAAAATCACACATCAACTAGTGCACCAAGCTAAGCAACTGCCTTTGCCGCGCACAACTATCAGCCATTTGCATGTCTAGTCTCTGCAAATGTGCTTACAAGAACACATGTGTTATGTGTAGTTCCAACTGTCACCGTGTTGTCTCCACATTCGCTTTTTGTATATAAAATCCCTTGCTTCATTGCTTCTTTCGTCCTTGCAGAAACGCATGCCAAGTGGCATGTTGGGCGGCAAAAGCGACATAACAGAGGGAGGCATCCGCAACTTCCTAGCAGTGCGCGGCCCGGGTGTGCCGCACGGTATCGTTGACAGCACCCTGATGGATGTAACAGACGTATTGCCGACCATTGCCGACATAGCCGGCATTGACCCTGCCTCAAGCACTCACTTGCCATGGGACGGTATCAGCTTCAAAAACCTGATGCTGCCAGCAGTGCAAGCAACCCAAGCCACCCGTCAAGCTGGGCAAGTAGCTACCACAAGTCAGGGACGCACCTACCGTGGTACTGTCTTAGCCAATGCAGATCAGCTTGGCCGCTATTTGGTCACAATGAGCCCAAGTTGCTGGCATGCCAATGCTGTGCCAGACCTGAGCCCCAACAGGTGAGAGCGCATGGGATGCTTATGCTAGACTTTAACTCACCAACCATGTTTTGGACCTCTGCACACAAGCCTTGACTCTACTGTAGTTACACAGTAAGACCACATTGTATGTACAACATGTATCCAAACCTGGGACACCACCAACGCCATACAATTTGCTATGTGTGTACACATGTACACATGTGCACATGTGTGCTGGTGTCACGAGTCACACATTGTAGGATATGAAACCCAGATGTTGTGGTGCTTTGCAGGACGGTCTTGAAACCACAACCACTGTTCAATTGGGATAAAGGGGCTGTGGTGCGAAAGGCCATGATCCCTGGCGAGCGCCTGTCTTTCCCAGGCCCCGGCTTAACAAAATGCCTTGCAGTGAGGCACAAGAACCTCAAGTGGATTGGGCGCACCGGCAAAGTATACAGGTGACACACATGCTTTTTCACATCAGATGATTTTGAAGCCATCTAAGTGATCACGCATAACCCTAACACAATGTTACAGCACTAGTGCGCTCACACCAGACGTATACACACACATCCGCGTGGATTGCTTTGTGCGGGGAGGCCTGCACCAATTGTGGCCTAATGACATACCATGCACGCCACCGCCACACGGTGTTGATCGACTTGCACAGGTTCACATGCGGCAACCACATTGAGTTGCCGCAGTATGAGCTGCCACGTGCTCAAGCTTCAAAGGCCGCGGACACCATGGCAGCCGCTGCACGGTCTTGGTGGCGTTCTGTTGTGTCAGAGCCATACAGCTTCCAGAAGGCCGCGCTATTTGTGGGCGTGGGCAACGAGAGTTACAGCAACATCATGGCCATGTATGCTCATGAGCGCACACCGGCCAACGTGACACTGCTTGACAAAGGGGCGACCGGGTTTGTGAGCCCTGGCGACCGGATGTGCTGGAATGTGAAGGTACGACTAAGGCTTTCAGTGTTTCTACTAAAAAAACCCTCTGTGAAATGTGGTATCCTAAAGTTGATGCAGTCAGAGTTCATGTAGGCTTTGTCAATGAAAAATCATCAGATTCATTGCCAAACCACAATGCGCAACCACTATGTTAGCGCATTCACTTGGTCTCCTCCTTCTTTAACACAATCATGTAACCGTAAGCAAGGCAACAACCTGGCTTCTATGCGGGAATTTTTGGACAGCGTCGCTCTTGCAAATTGAAACACGCGCAACACACACGCAGAACTGCGAATCCAGCATCGTCAGAGCTTTACTTTGCGGTTAGTGACGTTGAAATTTGCCCGAGCCATGTGAATGATTCCAATACAACACTTGCTGACGTGTTTCAAACCTGCCTTACATCTTTCATGTCGTCAGGTCATGTCCGACGGCGTCTACAACGTTGTCATCATGTACACCTCAACTGTAGAGGCGACCTTCAAGCTAGCAGTTGGAGACTACATATCCCTGCTTGACAGTTCTTCTCCGTCCATCACCGCTCAATTGCCTGCCATGGTAGGTGACGCTTCTGATATGTGCACTAGAATACCTCCCATGTCTCAAGGATGTAGAATACCCCCCATGTCTCAAGGATGTAGAATACCTCCCATGTATGATGCAACAAAATTGCTGACTCTTTGCATAAATTTGCAATCATACCACGGCAATGCAACTAAACCTAGAGCATTTTAAGGCGTAATGTGTTCAATCTTGATATGTCTGGTTGTAGACCCTAAAACTTGCTTTCACTTTGTTGCGGCTCATACCATCTCAGATGTTGCCAAGACCACCACATGTAATCACCCTCTCACTAAGGATATTCAAAGCATAACACTTGATGAAGGCCAACCAAGTTTGTTGCGCCAAACAAATGGCATGTGTTGAACGGTCAAGATGTGCAACTTATTACTGAACAACAACTGGCTTGTGTTGTTTGTCTGTTTCGTAGGATGCGCTGAAAGGCATGTCCCTAGGCAACATTACACTGAAGACCACCACTCAAGGCAGTGCCGGCGAGGCATGTTTGACGCTCATCAACACCACCAAGCCAGGCGCCCCCGTCTTCAATAACCTCGCAAACATACGCTTTGGTAAACTTTCTAGCGTCAACCCAACATCAAACGAAGAGTCCAGACTTCTCTCTTCATTGACACTGCAACCTTCGAGGCAACCATCTTCAACCATGGCTGTTCCAGCCCCTGGCTTAGACTTGACGGGCAAGTACAAGTGGCTGATTCAAGATTCGAACTCGTTGCGGCAGAAGGGCACGGAAGAAGCATGGAAGGAACTTCAACAGGCAACGGGTTGGGTAGATGGCCAAGATAGCCTTAATAGCATCTATTCACCATTAGAAATAGAGGTTGATGCGGACAGTGGCTTGTTCGATTGATTTGGCGGTGTTGATAAGACAACTGGTTGGTTGTTTAGTTGGTTCGTTGATAGGTGGTTGCTTCATCTAGCGTTTCATCTTGGTGAAGTCTTTTGTAATCAAATTTTTGTTGTTGGCGTCAAGACTGTGCACCTGCGCTTCAGATTTATGCAAGCCATTGTACTGTTGCGTCAAGTTTAGCTAACACTAGTGCAACATGCAGTCGCCCAATCACCACTACACAAGTGCGCCATACAGTGGCCAAATCACCACTACACAAGTGCGTCATACAGTTACAGAATGACATTTACACAAGTGCGTCATACAGTTGCCCGATCACCACTACACAAGTGCTTCATACAGTTGCCCAATCACCACTCCATACATCTGCTTCGTCAACATGCACACCTATGTCACCTTTTTTTTAGAGAGGATAGTTACATGTGGGTCCTGGCACCATAGTAGTAAGTGGGCAACGCGAAAGCGCTACGCGCAGTCTTTTAGACACCCCCTTGGGGCCCAAGCAGTTCCCACAATGGTTTTACATTGCACCAAACGTATTGAAGCCATCAGCTCCCCGCTCCACTGACAATATTTCAGGAGCGAGCCATCACCCAAAAACCACCAGGCCAGGCCGGGTTCGAACCCGCGACCTCTTCGCCTATTCCCGCTGGGCGTCCTCTGGGCACAGCAGGCCCGCTTCGCTGAGCTCTAGGAACCCCATGATCCCCTGCCTGTCTCTCTTCTTCAGTTTGTCCATGTGCCTGATGGCGCACTCTGGGTGTGCTGGGAAGCTGCTTGCCTCCTGCTTGTTGGCCATGCATGCGATTGCTTTCCTCTTGTTCTTCATGGTCCTGGGTACGTAGATGACGCCTCCGCAGAAGTGGCACTTGGTTGGCATGTTGGCTGTTGTTGCTGGGTTGCTCATCTGGCTCCTCTGGCTGGCCTCAAGTTCCATGCAGCCAGTTAAACTCTCCGCCTCATTCACGATGACCCGCTACTGGAGTGAGTGCCTGCCCAACAGCCCTGCCTCCTTGCCCTATGCCATCAACGAGTACGGCTTCCTCCTTCGCTACAACAAGCAGCGCCTGGTCATGG
>RWJK01000746.1:0-15825 GCA_004335835.1 Scenedesmus sp. ARA3
TCAATTGTATGGGCTGCTTAGTCGATGAAGACGAAGCACAAGCGCGACTAAAAGCGTTGTGATCAGCCGTTTGCAGCGTCTGACGGAGTTTCTGCACTTGGACAGGAACAGGAAAAGCAGTGCCAAATTGCGCTTCTCTAACTGCCCTTACTGGGGAGTTACTAGTAGTAACAGCGCACCTGGCGGCATGTGCTGCATGCCCAGCGGCGGCGGCCCCGGCATCACCGGCGGCGGCGGCGGCAGCAGCGGCGGCGGCTGCTGCTGCTGCTGCTCCTTGGGCGCCTTGAACACGATCTGCATCGAGTAGGTGTGCGCATCGGGGTCCCTGCAGGAGGAAAAATATGTGAGGAAAAATATGTGAGGTTTTATTAGTTGCCAGATAAGGCAGAGTGTCAGGGGCGACTTTTGCGTTGTGCACCTTGAACAGCAGCAGTGTTACACATAAACCAACACCAGCATTGTAACACCCTACACCCTGCTCACCAATGCGCGTAGAAGAAGTCCTCCTGCTTGACCACCTCTGCATTGGGCACCTTGAAGCCAACATCGCTCACACAACAAGACATCTCACACAACAAACAACCCTAAACCCTCAAACCCTCAACTCCCAGAACCTCCACTCACCAGTGCGCGTAGAAGAAGTCCTCCTGCTTTACCACCTCCGCATTTGGCACCTTGAAGCCAATGACCTCGTAGGGCTCAGCAGCAAACAGCAGGTACTGGAAGGACTTGTCTGCTGTCTCCACCTTCTGCTCATAGGCAGACATGAAGCGGTGGCGAGGGCGGGTGCCCTCCTCGATCTCAGGGTACTCCACCTGAGAGAGTGAGGAAGAGTGAT
This sequence comes from Scenedesmus sp. ARA3, assembly GCA_004335835.1. Taxonomy (NCBI): domain Eukaryota; kingdom Viridiplantae; phylum Chlorophyta; class Chlorophyceae; order Sphaeropleales; family Scenedesmaceae; genus Scenedesmus; species Scenedesmus sp. ARA3. The sequence goes on from RWJK01000746.1 coordinate 839, forward strand.
GATATGTTTAGAAAAGTGTGAGACGTGTGAGAAACGGTAGAAAAGTGTGAGAGGCAGACATGAAGCGGTGCCGGGGGCGGGTGCCCTCCTCGATCTCGGGGTACTCCACCTGAGAGAGTGAGGAAGAGTGAGGTTGGGTGTTGCAACGCGCGAGACAGTGCAAGTATGTAGTCTCGTGCGCAGCATGCAGCTCACGTGTTGCCGCCGCAGGACAGTGCACCAGCCACAGTTGAGACGCTGCAGACCCCACACCAGGAACAGCAACAACAGCAGCAGCAGCAACAGCAGCAGCAGCAGCAGATCATGGTTTATACAAGTGAACCATAGACACCCCCGCACCTGGAACAGCAGCGAGCGCTGGCGCGTCTCAAGGTCGTACTGCTTTGTGACACGGTAGCCCGGCCGCCCGATCTTGACTGCACGCACCACCACCAGCAGCAGCAGCAGCAGCAGCAGCAGCAGCAGCTTGTTATGGTCAGGATCCCAACTGCAATCCTAGTAAAAGCTGGTCCTCTTCATTTGCTGACTGCTTGTGTTGCGTTGGCAGCGCTCACCGCACCATGCTTGCCTACTATTTGTGCTGGGTGCAAGCCGAAGGCACCTCTGGCAGGCAACACCAACGAGGCAACAAAGCCGTGCTGTGCGCCCACACCTGTCTTCTTGATCTGCACGCGCCGCTGCGGCGCCGGCGCTGCCTGCTTCTCCGCTGCTTCCCTGGCCGCACGCTTGGCCAGGTTCTGCTGGTGGCGCTTGCCCTGCAGGGCAGCAACACGCAATGCACGGTGGCAAGCGCACAGCAGCGGAGGCAGCACACAGGCCTGAGCAGCTGCATGCACTGCTGGCATTCACGCACACTATGTTTTGAGGTAAAACACAAGGCAGTGCTACGCTGCTGTCACCAAGTGTTGCTGGCAGCAGCCGTAGACTCAATGCTTGTAGGCAGCTGATGGCTGGAAATCTTGCCACGGCTGCTGCCAATGACGCCAAACGAGTCGCTGCAGCTTCTACTGCTGCGGCTGCTGCAGCTGCTGCTCAGCTGCTGCTGCCACTGGCGCTGCTGCCGCACCTGTGTGTGAGCTAGGTAGTTGCCTTCGTTGTTGTGCAGTGTCAAGCACAGGCGGCACTCAATCTGCAGCACAAAGGCAGCAGTGGGGCAGCACAGCATTGGAGCGAACATAATGAGACATACACAAGTGATGCGAATGCCTAGCATGCTATGGCGCGCTGAACAGCCTTGTCTTGCAGTCCTCTAACTTGCGTGGCCACATTGTCCTGCACTTGCTGCTGTGCTACTGCCACATGATGGTGCAGCACGCTGCCATGATGCGTTTGTGTGACTTTGCAATGCTGCGTGATGCCGGGTGAGCCCTGTTGCACAGCTTGCTGCTGACAGCTCCAAGCAGCTGCCTGCCCATGTTGCGCAGCTTGCTACTGTGTAGTCATTTGCAGAGTGCTGCCGCTGCATGCAGCAAGCGCGATACTGCCACATATGCGCAGTCAGCTGTGCTGCAACTGCTGGTAGGTGTACTCGCGTGCTGCTGTTGCGCGCAGCACGCGGCCGACAACGCCAAGCAGCTGATCAATCGCCGCTACAAACTCGGAGTCACAAGGATACCATTGGGCATTGCAGCTAGCGCACTACGGCGGCAAGCATACTTAGCCCTGCTGCAACTGGTTCACCCTCCTGCTGCAGTGGACAGATCTGTTGCTGCTGTTGCTGTTGCTGCCGCTGCTGCTGGTACTGCTGCCTCTGGAGCTGCTGCTGCTGCTGCAGTATGTGTAGTGTCCGCACCTGACCCAAATGGTTGCGCATGTAGTATGGGTCCTTTGCCAAGTCGATCGTCTCCAGTGCCAACCGCCGCAGCCGCTCCCTCCTGTCAATGCCCTGCAATCGTGAAAATATCATCAAAACGAAATGTTATCGATTCATGCAACGTGGTGTGGTGTGGGCTGGCTCACAGGGCTGGGTGCGTATGCTGCTGGTGCTGCTGCTGCTGTGCGCTGCTGCTGTAGGCCTGATCTTCAGCACCATCACGCAGCAGCTCTGTAGCGTATCCAAAAAAAATCAAGGTAGCATAGTGTTATGGATTTACCTCCTGCTGGGCGCTGGCCACGCCTCCAGAACCTGGCTTTGCGCCATGCTCTCTGGCACTGAGAAAGCTCATGCTGCTGCTTGTTGCTCAGACGAGCAGCCCGCTCCCACTGAACCAAACTATATTTCTAAGATTTTTACTATTCCGGGTACTTGATCGATCAATAAGACTTCGATTGCTGCACAAGACACAGTCACTGCAGTAGTACACGGCTGCTTTGCTGTGCTTAGACTCCCACGCAACTTGTGCTGTTAATCCTATAGCTTTTTACGTGCACAGAACAACCACGCATTGAATGCACGAACCATTTGTAAAGGGACTGCCTGGGCACTGTCATCTGTCAGTGCCACTGTTAGAACTTGAAAGCCCTGTGAACTGCCTGTCTGCTTCTCAGAAAAGGCCTCTGGGGTGCGAGCTGCTGCAACCGTTTCTCTGCTGGCGCATTGCAACGGGTCAAACTGGCTGCTTCTTGCAACTACAAGCTCTTCTGCAGGCGGCCTAAAGGCCTGAGGCTTGATCATAACTGTGCTGCCAGTTGCACCTCAGAGCCTCACTTGACACAACACCGCACTGATCATCAATCAAAGACCAGTTACAGCGGTTGGCCAATGGCCATCAATACATTACAATACACCTCAGGGCTGAAACCTGCCTCAGGCACTAGCCCAGCGAGCCGCTACTACGCTCAGTGTGGCGGCCGCACTGACACGGCCAGCTGCTGCAGTCCTCCCTGTGTGAGCCTCGGCTCCAGCTTTCAGGGTGGAAAGAACAGTTTCAATTTCGAGGCCTGCACGCTTCAGGAAAAAGTGTGAGCCCTAAGGCGCGCAGCTGCCCGCTGACTGTGCTGACTAGGCACACACATGACGCTTGGGTAGTGCAACACTGCTGCTGCTGCTGCTGCTGCTGCTGCTGCTGCTGCTGCTGCTGCTGTTGCTGCTGCTGCTGTTGCTGCTAGCACCGCGCGCATGCTTACTTGGATCGGTTCATCGGCAACGAGTACAGAGCTCTGCAGTTGCTTCCAATAGGTCCAAGACTGCAGTCATCCAAGACCTGTAGTCACCTTGAAAATGCAACTGCTACCAGCAATAGCAGATGTGCAGCAATCACAAAGGGTGCCGGCTTCAAAACAAACCTTGCCTCCTCCTGGTGCCCCTGTGAGACTGCAGCACTCACCTAGCTGCCTACTGCCGCCTGCTGCTGCTGCTGCTGCATTACACAAGCTGAGCACATTCATGACATGACACAGGCACCTTGCAATAGCAGACCTCTATGGGGCTTGCCCGCACCTGTACCATTGTCCCGCCAGGGCCGCCACTGCTGCAGGCGTGTTTCCCGCCAGAGCTGCCAGTGCTGCAGGCATGTGTCCCGCGCCACCAACTGGTTCCCCAGTGCGCTGAGCCTGCTGTTGCCTGCTGCAGCTGTTGCGAGTATGCAGAGTGCAGGGCTGTTGTCTGGTGCCAAGGCGCGTGGATGCCGTTGAACGGGGACCTACACAATAGACCCTCTACTGCACAACAGACCCTCTCCAGGCTTTACCAACAGGACGCTGCATGCATGCAATGTCAAAGCAGTCCGCACAGCTACGCAGCGGGCATGCATTCACAAGCAGCGAGTACAAACACAGCCTGAACATGCGGCAATGAAAAGCAGCCCGCACAGCCAACACTAGGCATGCATTTGCACACAGCGAGCACAAACACAGCCTGAACATGCAAGAATGGACAGCAGTCCGCACAGCCATACAAACGGCAGTAGCAAGCAGCGAGCACAAACTTAGCCTGAACATGCATTCATGGAAAGCAGTCCGCACAGCCACACAATAGACATGCAGTTGCAAGCAGCGCGTACTATATATGTACACACACCCCTAACGTGTGTTTGTGAGAAGCAGTCGGCACTCCCACACTATGGGCATGCATTTGCAAGCAGCCAGCACAGCTCCAGCACACGCATGCATTTTGAGGCGACTATGTAGGCCATCTTCACACTTGGTGCGTTGAGAAGCAGCCAGCACAACCACGGCAGGGGATGCACAAAAAAGCATGCGAGCTCCATGCAAACGTGGGCCTGTGGCTGAAGACGAGTATCGCAACAGCACCGCTACAGCACATACAACTCTATTTGTCATCCGGTAGGATGAGGCACAGCGCAGCAACACAGGCAGCCTAAGCAAAGTACGTAATGCACAACATCATCTGCTGAGCCAGCTGTTATTGCGTATGACAAGCAGCTCAGCTCCTGCACACCTGTCCGCAGCATCGCCACGCAGTACAGCTGCAGCAACAGCAGTACAGCCACAGCTACAGCAACAGCAGTACAGCCACAGCGACAGCAGAAATAGTAACAATGACTGTCTAGCCACAGCCAACAGCAGCAGATCAACACAGCTCTAGGAGGTGCAATGACAGGGTCTGTGTGGTCTGAGGCCGCCACAAACAAGCAGACAGAAGCAGGGCAGTGCCGCTGGCGCTGCTATTCAAAAGGCATGCTCTGCTGCAATCGTCTAGTACAAACTACGAGCGACCAGTGTACTGTTATGCCATGTTGGGTGCAGTCAAGTCAAAAAGCAAAGTACAAGCAACAAGCTCCTAGGGGTTGCTGAGTCGCAATGCAAACCTCAAACACCTCAAAACCTCAACCAGTAATAACAGCAGAGACTCTTTTCATCTGTAGAAAAGCACCCAGCACCTGAGGTGTACCGCCTTGCGCAGCAGCCAGCACAAGTGACAAGCAATCCACAGCATGTATTCGGCTGCAGATGCACAGCAGCGCATCAGACAACACGTGCAGCGCTAGCCTAACAGCAGGCCATACTCAACGGTAGAATAAAACGGAAGAAATGGCCTGCAGTATTACCTCTAAATATGAATGCATGCGTTTTCATTTGTAGGCAACTGCAAGCCCGGACGTGTGCATATGCTATGCAAAAGTAGCCGCAAAGCAAGCAGTCTGCAGCTAAGCAGGCGACACCTCGCTACGTAGAAGTCTGCGCGCACTAATATTCGCCAGGCAAAGCAACGGGATAGCCCAGCAACTACACTCACACACAAACATGATATCAGTGAAGACGCGCACACAAAGTTCATCAGCAGCAAGACCTGCTAAAATCTTGATGTGAAGCGTGCAGCAACACACAAGTGGGAGTGCAACGTGCCAGAGAGCATAGTACTACTATCAACAAGGCCATGTGCCACCCAACAACCCACTGAAGAACCACAGTGTATTGCAACAAGGGCACTGCCAAAGAACATATTCGATTGCAATGCACCCTGCCAACCAACGAGCCAGCAAGAATACGCAACTATACCAACAATGAGCGTAAACAACACGCAGCATAAGGGCGTGTTTACCAGGTCTCCTAGCCTTTCTGCCGACAGAACAACAAGGCGGTGCTGCTACAAACAAATTCATCAACACAACTCAACACAGAACTGCACAATGCACAAGGTACTGGCAGTGAAATAGTAAAAGCCCAGCGCTGCACTGAAGTCCCTTTTAATATGCCAACGTTATCAGGTAGTTGTAAGGGTGAGTGTGACGTGGGATGTACGACAGTCACCCAATTGCACAGCAAAGCAGAAAGAAGCACAGAGGCATGTATTGGGCATAACACAAGTTAGCAGACAGCTGGCGCCACACACAGCTGTGTGGCGCAGTGTTCCACAGCCTGAGTCTGTGCAAGATGAAAACCAAATAACACCATCAAGTCATGCAGCTGATGTAACAAGGCAAAGTGACATGCAGGACGACGTCACACAGCCGTGGCATAGAGGCAAGGCCAGCAGATGCAGAGGTCTGGGGTAAGCTACGAGACAGCAGCAGCAACCTGAGTATGCAACGCAGTGCAGCTATAGAAGCTGCGCAAAGGGCGCAGCAGCAAAGGTCTACCACAGGCGAAATCAACGATCAACTGCAGCAGTATCAGCAAGCAGTCCAGCAGTAGCATGATGAACCAGCGCACACAACACAGGCATGCACGCAACACACCAGCAGCGCAGGGCGCTGCGCGGCTTGCACCACACACACCTGCCGCTAGCGGAAGGGTAGACCGTGCATTGATATCGGCACTCCACCCTGGGATGCATTGCATGAGTTTGTAATGGCATGCAGATTCCAGTAGCATTAGCAGCAGCCAGTCGCCCCATCAGGCTACAACAACGCAGCAAAAGCGAGGCGTCCATTGGAGTTCCGTATGCATACGAGTCTAGCAACACTGCCGAACAGCGCCTAAGCATGTCATGCACCAGAGACAGGAAGCAAGGCAGCAGGCCAACAATCAACAGCAGGCGCGCTGTGCCAGCTTCAGTCGATTGTCTGAGCTTGCAGCAACAGCTCCCTCTGAGGTTGTTTCATGCACTTTCCCCAGCCCCAGGCAAACCTCGACACCAAGCGACAAAAGTGAATTCGGCTCTCTTATCCTGGCAAAAAGGCAAATGCAACGCAGCAACTCCATCACGCTGTCAGCAGCAGAACTCCATAGTACCAAGGGTGCAGGAACCAGAGCAAATAACCAAAAGTACACAGTGAAAGATGGAACAAACTGCACCTGCTTCGCGCTGATGCATTTCCATGGCAATGTGACTGTCCCAATTCCGGAGTAGAGGGGGGCTGGGGCAGTATAGGCAGCAACTACAGAGAAGAGCTGCTCCAGCAACACTACTATTCAACAAGCCACGCTCAAGCCAAAACACTGCATGACAAGGACTACTGCAGCCCATTTCCGTAGTGCACTTGCAAGTGCACTCCGGAAGAGCAAAAGGGAGGCACAAAACCAACTGCTGACTGCTGACAGTACGATCCTGCACCCGCTGTCTGCAAGCAACACAGCACTGACAAGTAGGCAGAACATATCCAACTCAAAGTCAGCACAATCACAAACTGAATGCGTTGCTGCAGAGCCAAATAGTGTTGCGCCACAAGGCCAGGAACAAATCATGCTGAACGTTCATGCAGGTCCTGAACAGGCAGAGGCAATCAATATGCACAGGCCGTCACATTGTAGATGCGACATCCGCAGCAGTACACGCAAGCACAAGCTATGCAGCTGTCTGGCAACACAGTAACACATTACAGACCTCGAACATGCGTTGTAGCAAGGCAATGCAGGTGTGAAACCAGCATGCACAGTGTAACAGGAAGCACGAGCAGCCGCTGACTCTCGGAGACATCTCAACGGCAGCTGTCAAGGCTGCTGCTCTCAACCATGCTGTGCAACTGTCCAGGCAAACACCAAGCATCTGCGCATCTTCTGCAGTCACACCCGGAGAATCGCATGTGCAGATGCCAGCATACAAGGTGCAGAACAGCAGAGCCCAAACGGCTGGTTGCTCTACAATCCTGCAACAGCCACTGGCTTCAAGCGAAAAGCATAGCACAACAACAAGCCTGCCTGCTGCACAACGGCACAGTGCTGTACCAGTGATATATCCCAAAGTGACTGGTGTCAGACTGTGCCTAGCATAATGTGCATGCAGAGCAACTGCTGATGGGGTGCACAGCTGTTTGCTGCAGAACTGTTGCAGCAGTTGTCCTTCCAGGGAATCAAGCTGCCTGCACAGCCGCACCAAACGTCAATCACTCGCGCCCAAAGGCCTGCACAGATGTAGAAAAAGCACATAATGCAGGTCCTTAACACAAAATCATGCACGAGCTATGGAGGGCGGCAAGACGGGCGACCATGCTGTTCAAGGTCTTGATCATGCACAACCGCAGCTCACAGCACTGAAAAACGGTGCTATAGCAGTGAAGGATACGATTAAGCAGGATGCAGCAACTCGGAGCAGCTGCACGCTGTCAGCAGCTGGTGTCTAGTCAGCAGACGAGCCGTGCCATACGGTGGCTCTGGTCGCGGCACAGCTGCTGCTCTGCACACTTGCAGGAAACAGCGCCTCACCTTGCACGCTGCCGCTGAGATCAAGCCTTCCAGCATGGCCCAAGCCTGGTGCACTCGGTTCACGAGCAGTACACGCGCCAGGCAGGCTGCCAGGCCCTGCAGGCAGCACAAAGAACATGCAGAACATTTGAAATCACGAAGTGACTGCTGTGCCTACCACGGCAATGTTCCAAACACATCGATCAACAGCGCGTGCAGCAGACGATCATGCTACGGCAATCAAGGGGGCACCAGGAGGACAGCTGGAGTAGTATAACACGAGAATGGCTCCTTGCTGCACCTTTGCTGTGGCATAGGCACGGCGTTACGTTTGTCCTTGTGTCCCAAACCCTAGTCTGCTTGGGGCGGAAGCTGTAGACGAAGAGCGCATCCGGGAGCTCTACTCGCAAGGATAAGCAAGCTGTTACGCTTTGCAGTTATCTTGGGGCTATGCAGCACTCGCGCGGCTAGATTAGGGCCCGGCCTGTGGGCCACAGCACGATGTGCTTGAGCACAACCTGCCGCATGGCCGCCCTGCGGCTGCCAGTGGGAGTGCCTTGAAGTGATTCTGCTGGGCAGGCCCGGGCTTGAGAGCAGAGACCCATGATTGCTCTGCATACGCAACTGGCAGTCACGAGGGGTACGCATCAGCAAATCATTGTCACCTGTCTATTTGAATTTGAGCATCAAGCTGCCAGCAGCAGCCACTGCTGCCTGCGCCACAGCTCTCACACACGCAGGTGTTGAGAACAAGGTTTCTGTTACACGCCAACACACATAAGTAACTCATGATGGACAAACAATTGATTGTTTCCCCCTCGGCCGGCTCATTTGCTCTCGCCGCGCAGCATCAGCTGCAGCTCGCCGCTGCCCAGCATCTGCTCCACGATGTCGCTGCCGCCCACAAACTCGCCGCCGATGTACAGCTGCGGGATGGTGGGCCACTGGCTGTACTGCTTTATGGCATCGCGCAGGCCTGCAGCAGCAGCAGCAGCAGCAGCAGCAGCAGTAGCAGCAGCAGGAGCAGCAGCAGCAGCAGCAGCAGCAGCAGCAGCAGCAGCAGCGGCGGCAAGGGAGACACATGTGGTGTCAAACGAAAGCTTGCCACTGTAAGCCAATAGCAGTCAACCGCACAGCCAGCAGAACAGCATTCATGAACGTTGGGTAGCCTTGAAGCAGGCGATCGCCGCTACAGCACCTGCCCAGCAGATTGCAAGCTTGCCGCACACTTCACAGCATGGCAGCTGTGAAGTTCACGGCAGGCCAGCGTGAAGTCCGCGGTGCGCACCAGGGTTGTGGAAGTCGTCCAGCACGTTGACCACTTCGTAGTCTGTGCGCATGTCATTCAAGATGGACATCATCTTGTGGCTGAAGCCGCACTGCGGCTGTGAGCGAGTGCCCTTCACAAATGCCACCACCTGACCAGGCAGCAGCAGCAGCAGCAGCAGCAGCAGATGCGGCGGGGTTGAGGGACACATTCCGAATGTGCATTCGGTGCACGGTGCTGCATGCATTCACGGCGTGTGAACAAGCAGCAGCTGGCACAAGGGATGAGTTGACTGTAGCTCCTCAGGAGTCATGATTCTGGGCGACCATTGTAACCTCTGCTGGCCGCACCTTGTAACGCATTGACCACCTGGTCAATATCAAGTAGAATAACAAGATTGAAACACAATTGGACTACATTATTCACTGAGCCTCTGCACAGCCGCCTGCCCTGCTGGCCGCACCTTGTTTGACTTGACCACCTGGTCAATCAGCGTCTCAATCGGCACGTTGATGGCCTTGCCTGCAGCAGCAGCAGCAGCAGCAGCAGCAGCAGCAGCAGCAGCAGCAGCAGCAGCAGCAGCAGCAGCAGCAGCAGCAGCAGCAGCAGCAGCGGACCGCAGAACAATCAACATAAGCCGTCAGCAGGTGCAGTGGCACCAGCAGACGATGGTAGCAGTTGTTGGAGCGTTGCATATCACCTGGCATGAATATCCTTCTGCATCCCGTCTGCCACCCACTGCTTCCACAGCTACTTCTTGGCCGGCATTGCTGATGCAAGCAAGCAACGTCAAAGCACAACTGGTGCTTCTCGACCGCTGCTCAACGCGTGTTGTCCCCAACAGCTGCCTACTGCTGCTGTACTTGTTTCCCACCTGCTGTCAGCTTGATGTCTGCCTTGGGCCGTGCTGAGCGGCTCTGCCACTTCGTCTCTCCCGGCGCATTGCCTGGCGGGATGTTGCCAGTCTCAGACACTGCATTGTGCAGTAAAGAAGCCGCCAGCCAACCAGCAGTGTCAGTTCTTCTCAAGGGTAGGCAGTCAGCCAGTCGAGAAGTTTACTGTGGCAAGCTGGATCAGGAGAAGGAGAGCTGTTCAACACGAGCAATGCATGCAAGGAAACTAGTGCATGGCTGCGCCCCAGCATGCTGCTGCTCCTGGTGAGCAGGTCTTTGTCGTCACTGTGGTCAATGCTGCCTGCCTGCATGTGGGCACTGTGCAAGTCAATCAGCAGCGGCATTGACCAGCTTGCAATGCGTTTACTAGATTTGTTGTTGCTGCTGCTGCTGCTGCTGCTGCTGCTGCTGCTGCTGCTCCTTGCTGGCAAACCAACTCCAATTGCAGCTACACACTCTCACGCACACGTTTGACATGACCACATTCACGCTGTGAAACTGTTAGTGTGTTACCAGAAACGGCTGCAGATGCTTTACGAACTTGATGTACAACAACTTGCTACACTAGCCACTCACGTGCCTCCTCCATCCATGCCTTCCATGCGCCTGTGAGGGCGTCCCTGCTGGCATCAGGCAGCAGCTCGTAGCGCACCGCTGCTGTCGACTCCGGCACGTCCCGCAGGTGGTTGGACACGGTCACGTTGATCTGGCAGCAGCAGGGGTTTAAATATAACAGGTGAGCAAGCACACAGAGTGAGCAAAACCAGGTATTGATGGGGACCGCTGCTGTGAACTCCGGCACACTGCGCAGGTGGTTGGTTGGACACAATCACGTTGATCTGGCGGCAGCGGTGATTTGAAAGATGACAGGTGAGCAGGCACGCCGCATCGAGCAGGAGGCAGGCAATGAGGGGCTCTACACACACAACAATGCTGCTGCTGCTGCTGCTGCTGCTGCTGCTGCTGTGCTCACATCGGGACTGAGCATGGTGCATGCAGCAGGCTGTGCAAGCACTTAAACAGGCAACAAATTCCAGCGCACCAACAGTGTCATGCAGCTACATGTTTATACACTAGAAGCCACATACAAGCTGAGTAAACACACAGATAGTGCTGTGCTTGTGCACCCTACGGATGCATGCGCTAAAGCTGTACATGTACAACAGGTGGCAGCACATGACACAAGCACAGATGCTGTGAGCGTGCCACGACCACGCACAGGCCTTAGACCGCATCTGCAGTGCCAATGTGCTGAATTGCAGTCCAATTGAGCATGCAAAGACATGCATGCACAAGGCATCCATCTCACCTTCCTTGTCAGACCAATGTACTGTATCTGGTCGTCCTTGTTGTACACTGCGTAAACTGCTGGCTGCTCCGGAAACTCAACAAGCTCGCCCTTCTCCATTACTAGCGTGGCTGGAGTCTCCTTGAGGCTGGCGTCCGCAACCACGCACCGCTGTGGCACATTGCGTGACAGCAGCAGCCGCCGGGAAGTCTGACTGCTGCTGGAACTAGTAAAAGCGCGTGTGCGACTTGAGTGCAGCATGGTGGTGAATGGACGTGGCAAGAGTCGAGGAGCTTCCGGTGCTACCGATGCAGCTGGGATTTGGCAACCAGCTAAAATCTAAAACCAAACTTGGCCGAAATCAAGAGTTGTGGTTATCCTTTGCAGCAAGATCGCTGTCTTCTGTGTCAAGTCGTAACATTGTCAGAGAGGGGTCTGTCTCCCTTCTGGTGACACGCAGTATAAAGCCATTATAAGATGCTTTTATGCATATTCAGCGCTGTTCTGAGCACGTCGTGATCGGTTCGTGTCTTGACAGACTGCTTGTAGCCTTGCAGCAAGTGACGTAGAACCGAACTGCTCAACAAAGAACGCAATGCACTAGCGTATCGCCTCATTAAATATTTTTTTATTAAACTTGAAGTCACATTGAGTTTCTAGTCGGAACCCATGGGCTTGGCAAGCCACAGACGCTTGCTGCTGCTGGCACTGGCTACTCTGCTGCTTGCACAGCCATCTGCTGCAGATGCTGCAGGAGCAGAGCCGGACGAAAAACTGACCGGTGAGTCAACAATTGCACCACGTGTGATACCAGCTGTGTTGATGCCTGATCATGTCAGAGCAGCAAGCAAACCTGCATGCCAGCCTGCACCGCTACCCGCGCAACCATCACCCACAATTCACAACCAGAACACATCTCCTGAACTTGTTCTGCTGCAGGTTGGCTGGGAGAAACATACACAGGCGGCAAGGATGCAGCAGACCCTTCCGGCATGCGTGTGCTGTCATGGGACCCCCGCATCATGCACTACAGGCGGTTCTTGACAGAAGGTGAATTGCGCAGTATAATTCACTTATTGCGGCCACACTGATTTATATGCTCACGGGTCCTGTAACCCAGCACGATACACCAGGCTCAGAGCAGTTGTGCTGGCGCCAGGCAGCAGCAAGCAGTACAGCAAGCTGCACTCCTTCCTGAGCGATCACCTCCATTCACCAGCTCTGTGTGCACTGCAGGTGTCCTGCATTAGTTGTAAGAAAATTTTAGCTTGAAGCTGGGAGGTGCAAGGCTCACAATGCGTGCCGGCTTGCTTGCTTGCCGCTTGGCTGCTGGCTGCCTGCTGCTGTGCTGCAGAGGAGTGTGATGAGCTGCGGGGTATGGCCAAGCCCTCACTGAGGCCCTCTGGAGTGGCAGACAGCATCACAGGTGCGGTGGCAGCAATCAGTTAATCATGGAATCACACGATTAACTAGCAAGACGTGAACCCAGCGGGCTCGTGCAACCATGCACACACCCGCACACCAGCCTCACAGGTGCGGCAGCAGCTGGCATATGCAGCCATATGCACACACATGCACGCACACCATCTTCTCAGCAGCGTTGCCTGCCAGACTTATTTGCGCACCAGCTTGAGCAAACTGGCGTCCAGATACGTGTGGTTAGACTCTCGCAGCACACCAAACTGGATGCAGCTGCTGCAGCACAAGCAGCAGCTGCAGGTGGCGCACACCCAGTGCATTTCCCTGCCGCCGTTTGTTTTGCCATGCCTGCCCTGGCACCTTCTGCTGCTTGCTGATCTGCTGTAATTCTGACAATGTCCTTGCTGTCATCTCATCTCACCTTGACAGGTCAGTCAAAGTTTGACAAGGTGCGCACCAGCAGCGGCATGTTCTTTGCGCGCGGCCAGAACGAGCTGATCCGGCGCATTGAGGAGCGCGTGGCCATGGTGACGATGCTGCCAGCCGGCAATGCAGAGGGCATGCAGGTGCTGCACTACGAGGTGAGAGCTGGATCTTAGCGCTGCTGTCAATGTGAGGGAAGCTGGGCTTCTTTGCCTGGAAAAATGGGCAGCAGATGTAGGTGTCTGCCAGCCGGCAATGCAGAGGGCATGCAGGTGCTGCACTACGAAGTGAGAGAACCCTGGCAGCAAATCAGGCAGCAAAATTGAATGTATGACAGCTGGCAATGCAGAGGGCATGCAGGTGCTGCACTACGAGGTGAGAGGCCCCTGCCAGCAAATCAGACAGAAAATGGACAGTAGATACAATGGCAGATTTCAATGTCTGCCAGCCGGCAATGCAGAGGGCACGCATGCGTTGCACTACGAGAGCCCCCTGCCAGCAAACAAGAACGTAGTACCATGGTTCGAATGTTCAGCTGTATAATATAAAGTAGACAAAAGTCTTGCAGGTTCCCATCAAAGCTGCTGCTGTAAATAGCTCACTTAGATGATGCCAGCGCAGGTTGTGATTGCAAGTGCTAGCTCCCAAGGCTTTGACTTGCCGCTGACCAGTGTGTCCTACTGCTGCCTGCCTTTGGCTTATGCTGTGCATGCTGCTCGGGGGGCTGCTACAGAATGGCCAAGAGTGAGTGGAGCAACGCTGTGCAATGCAGCAGCTGTATGCTAAATTTGGCCGTTCCACACAACATGGGCTTGTAGGCATTAGCTCTACAGTGCAGTTTAGGCCTTTTCAGGAATGAATGTATCGCTTCCACCAGCTCTTAGCTCAACCTGCTGCTGTCAGGTAGCGCGTAACAGATTGGCTTGCAACAACATAGTTCGTGATACACCTTGATGCTTCTTCTGTGAACATTACATGCCTTGGAGTGTCTGTGCAAGGTGGCGACATACTTAGGCTGTGCCACAGCAGCTGCGCAGTCCCTCAGCAACCACACAAACACTGGCACCTGCAGTGAATTGCAGCCGGCTGCATCCCCTCTCTTCTCCCTGCACGCTGCCATTCATACTACCTGTGACTTTTCTTCTGCCACACTTCAACCGCAGGTACCGGCCGCACCACGACTACTTCTCATTTGCTGACAAGGACAAAAATGGGGGCAACCGCATGGCGACTGTGCTGATGTACCTGACCGATGTTGATCAGGGAGGCGAGACAGTGTTTCCTCATGTGCCCAAGGCAGCAAATCAGACAGCAGAGAACGGCTGGTCAGAGTGCGGAATGAAGGTAGGTGTGTTGATCTGCAGGCAGCCCAGCGCTAGGCGACAGCTGTTGAGTCTGCAGGTATTTGACCAACAGCAGCAGCAGCAGCAACACGATGCCCCATGTACAGCAGTCTATCCGCCAAATGTACTGCAGCTTGCCGCGCTGTGCTGCGGTTGCTTGGTGTGGTGCTGCACATCACAGCTCAATCAGCAAGCTGCTTCCTAGATAGTGCTGTCAGCTGTCCTGTGCCATGAACTGCTGTGCCAGCAGGCGTCCTGGCCCCCTTGACTGAAGCAGCAGCACTGTGGGGCACCTCCTGGCCGGCTGTAGATATGTACCATGTTGTCAATGTTGCTGCTGCTGCTGCTGCTGCTGCTGCTGCTGCTGCTGCTGCTGCTGCTGCTGCTGC
>RWJK01000748.1:0-39779 GCA_004335835.1 Scenedesmus sp. ARA3
GGGGCGGATGCCACCACCCTGCATCCAGGCTAGGCCAGACAGGCAGCAGCAGGCTAGGCCACAGCAGCAGCAGGGGACACGCAGCCAAATGAAGCTTATCGAACCATGCCATGTAATACTGTGCCATACAAGTGCTGAAGCCCGCATGCACTGCACGCTGCATGGCTGGCCATACACATGCGGGCTCGCCTGGTCTGGCATTGCTTGAAGGTGTGCAGCCTTGCAACTACCGTGTAAACAGCTCCTTTATACATGCACGCACCAACAACAGCAGCGGGCAAGCAGCTAGCACAGGCATACTCACAGCATGCGGCAACAGGCCACGGACACAGTGACGCTGCTGCCTGTTCCAAATGCTGCTGGCTGCCACTGCTGCTGCAGGCGTGGTGTGAGCAACCAGGTGCAGCTGAGCACGTATGCAGATGCCATTGGTGACAACCTGAGTGACCTGACTGCCTTCCTGCAGCAGGATGAACTGCAAGGTACTGCTGCGGCTGCTAGCCGTGTGATCTATCAGTCAGAGTACCGCTGCCAGCTGCAGTCTCTCGCAGCCGCTAGCTATCAGCATGCTGCTGCCAGTCACACAACGTGGCTGCAGAGGTATCTGCGTTTGGGGGCAGGTTTTGAATGCAGGTGCCAGCCGAGCAGAGTGCATTACGAACAATGTTGTGGTGCATTACTGGCAAACGTACAATCTGGTGTTGCCAGCATGCACACACCCCAGCGTATGCCCACCCCTAGGGTCCAGTACCAGTGCCTGTTTGCCTGTGGTTAGTTTCAACTTGCTGCTGCTGCTGTGGCTGCTGCGGCTGCTGCTGCAGGTGCTTTTGGCAGCCTGCACCTGCTGCCCATCTACCCCTCCACAGGAGACCGCGGCTTTGCGCCAGTCACCTACCAAGAGGTGGACCCGCAGATGGGTGAGGCCAGCAAGCACCTTTTGATACAGCACAACACGCAGAACTGTCACCCCTGCAGCGGTGTAGTACAGGATCAGCCTGTTATGGGATCATCACCTACAAGGAGGTGAACCCAGCAATGAGTGAGGCCAGCAAGCACGTTATGCACGATCTGACAATCAAAACCCTTGTAGCTTCAGTTATACCATGAGAACTGCTGTAGCCCCAGCTTGAAAGGCGCCATTGAGCCTTTCCCGAGATTGTCATGTGCAAGGAGGTGGACTCACAGCTTAGTGAGGCCATATGGGGGTGACGAGCAGCAGTGTGAAAAGCAGCAACACCTGCACATCCTGGAACGCTTGTTCCATAATGCAGCAGTGGCTGCAGCAATGAGCCTCTCGTCACGCCAAACACTGCTGCTGCTGCTGCTGCTGCTGCTGCTGCTGCTGCTGCATGTGCTGCAGGCAACTGGGACCAGGTGCACTCACTAGGACATGAGTATCAGGTGTGCTGGGTCATGTACATGCTGGGCGTGTTGTGCAAGACCTGCAGCAGGCAGCTGCTTGTGGCGCGTTGCGCTGCACCGCTTATGCGCTGATGCGGCTGGGATCGCCAGCTACAAAGTAGCCGTGTGGGTGTATCTTATGCAGCCGTGGAGCCGCATGCAATCTGTGTACACCGGCACCATGTGCTCCAATATTGCATAGGTAAATTGCTGCTCAAACAATGCTTGAGCTCATGTGCAAGTACTGCTGCTGCTGCTGCTGTTGCTGCTGCTGCTGCTGCCACGCAGCTGTGCCTGGAGTACATGGTGAACCACATCAGCCCAGGCTCCCCGCAGTTCCAGGACTACCTGCAGCATGGCGAGGCCTCGCGCTACGCCAGCATGTTTGTCAAGTGGAGGGACATCTGGCCAGAGGGTGAGGGGTGCTAGCGTTACATTTCATAACATTACATTATATGCCCCACTCAGTTAGCGTCACAGGAGCTGCTCGGCCCTTGCACAGCCAATGCAGTTGCCAGGGGCGCGAGTGACACTGGTGTGCAGTGGCTGTACCTGCATAAGCGGCTGCAACGCGTATCAATGATGTGTCCTACGTGCCAATGTCACCTTGTAAAGTGAGCCATTGGCGATGCCCGTCAACTGCAAATGCTGCTGCTTATTGTTGCTGCCTTTGCTACTGCTGCTGCTGTCCAGGCGGCCCCTCAGCAGATGAGCTGGAGAAGGTGCGCACGCGCAAGCCGGCACCTCCCGTGTTGTCTGTGACGCTGGCTGATGGCAGCTGCATGCCGCTCTGGAACACCTTCAGCGATCAGCAGGTGGGTGGCAGCACAGCACAGCACACCCTGAAGTCCACATGTGAAGTTTGCCTTGTGCTTATGCGTCCTGGTGGTGGCTCTGCCGCATGCACTGCTGTCAGGCCGCGCTTGCACACAAGTACTCCCGCTACTGCCGGACTCAGACCCCAAACCTGGCAGCAGATGCACGAAGCAGCCAACTCTCTCACACTGCAACTGCTGTTTATTTATGTCGCACTTGTTGCCATAGGTGGACATCAAATCTTTCCAGTGAGGAGGGCTGGACCTTCATAGAGGTCACCTTTCCTTCACAAGACCAGCCTGATAGCAGCAACTCCTGTTTGTTACAGTCAACTATATAGTTGTATCTGCTGCTGCAGGTGGACATGAACCCATTCAGTGAGGAGGGCTGGGCCTTCACTGAGGCCAGCCTGCGGTCGCTGTGTGAGAAAGGCAGGGCACGGCTGATCCGGCTGGACGCCTTTGGCTACGTCACAAAGAAGGCGGGGACCAGCTGCTTCATGCAGGTGGGGCGCCAGCCTGGCTGCTGCTGCTGCTGCTGCTGCTGCTGCTGCTGCTGCTGCTTCTTCCGACTGGTGTTGCAGAAGTTTGGTTTAAGCACTGAACCGTTGGTGGTGAGGACAGATTGCCACGATGAGGGCTGGCTTTAGCCGCTTCAAACGTGCGTGGGGGTCACATGAAGCCACAACAGCATGGTTGGCATGCTGTGGAAAACATTGTGTCATACCAAGTGGGTGCGCTGAGCAGCGCAGAGGTGGCAAAGGCCGCGCCCATAGCATTGCACACGATTATCAACAAAATGCACTGCCACTGCTGCCTCCCTGGCTGCAGTCGCCCGAGGTGTGGCAGCTGCTGGAGCGCATCAAGGCTGTGGTCAAGCCGTACGGCGTGCAGCTGCTGTGCGAGGTGCACGAGGACTTTGTGAGTGGCGGCGATGGCAGCGTGTCTTAGACAGTTCACAAGAGCGTGTCTTAGGAACATCACAAGAGCGTTGTCTTAGGAACTTCACAAGAGCTATGGTGACTCTGGTGATTTGTGGCTGCAGTCAGCTAGATTTCCCCGCTCAGCAGTTGTGCCAGTGCCACAGCCGTGGTGCTTTTGCAGTTGCTGCAGCACGCTCATGACTGGAAGGATTCTGAACATATTTGCAAATGCATATGGCTGCTGCAGCATAAGCAGGCCGTGTGAGCTGCAGGTTGCTGCTGCACTGCTGTGCGGGCTCCTGCTCATTCCAGGTGCAGGCTGACGAGGTTCTTGCTGTCCTTCACTGCTGTGCTGTGCTGTGCAGAAGCTGAACATTGAGCTGGCAAGGCATGGCTACTGGTGAGAGCTGCTTCACAGATTCAACACCTTTCATCACCTAAATTAACTGCAGCAAACGGCGTTGCAAGCTGTGTGCAAACTGTGTTGATCCCATGCACAAGCCTATTGTGCTGTCGTGGGTTGGCTAGCAACCATTACATTACCTTGAGCGTGCAGCCGCTGCAATGTTGGCGCCACCTTTCTTGCTAAATGGAATGCGCCACAGCTGCCGTCACAGCACTGTCATCAACTTGCTTATCCGCCTGCTGCTGCTGCTGCTGTTGCTGCTGCCGCAGGGTGTACGACTTTGCGCTGCCGCTGCTGATGCTGCACGCGCTCAAGTTCAAGACAGCAGAGCCGTTGCGGCACTGGCTGTCCATCTGCCCACGCCGCCAGATCACAACCTTGGACACACACGATGGCATGTGAGCGTCTTATTGAGAGGAATGCTGTGGCAGGCGTGCTGTGGCAGGGCTGCCTTTGCTATGCATGCAAACACCAGCGTGCTGGTATGTGGGGCGTCTGTTTTCAGGGGTTCAGTAGCAACACAAAGCGTGCTGGATGCCATGCTCAAACTGATTACAGTTGAATAATTGACACTGTCAGTACTTGTGCGGACGACAACCATTGCCACAGCATGTGGGAGGCAATGACAGTGTGGCACCAGGTAACGCCCGTACGGGCATGGTTCGTCACCTACCAGTCATCGCTCCTCAAAATGCTGCCATCTGTCAGTCTGCATTGCCTCATTACTTCTGCCGCAGCGCTGCGCAAGCTGTGTCTTACAGATCTTGGTGCTGGCTTGTATCAAGTGCTAGCCGCGTTGTTTTTCACGCAAGCAGTGTCCAGCCATCTCTAGTTTTACCTAGTTTGGTTGACTGGGTGTGGACATTCAACGCCGCGTTGCTGTGACGATCCCTACACTGCAATGATGACTTTGCCATCCTCTACTGTGATCATGGCAGTGAAGGGATACTCACAGGACCTGGGGCATGCCTAGTCTACCTACCACTTTATCACAATGTGTGCATTATGGCAGCAAAGAATTTCCTATTCATGCTGAGGTGGCTTGTGCAACAGCTTGTCCGGCTGCTGCACAGCTGTAGTGTTGGTGTGTCAGCTTGGCAAAGCTGCTGCGTGTGACATTGCGCAGCCCATTTCTAGTTACTGACATTCTGCCTGTGCTCTCTGACCTGCCCTTGCTGCAGGGGCGTTGACGATGTTGCGGTGAGCTGCAGCTGCACGGCTTGCCTCTGTTTCATGCGAACATGCCGCACTATAAGAAGAACATCCTGCGTTCCAACTCGCCAGCCGTCGTCCATCGCCTTCAGACTTAAATGTGACCATCTTGTGATTGTCCCTGATGCACTACTGTAGACAAGCCGCACCGTTGCAGTGTTGTGCAGAGGCCTTTCTGCGCAGCCCACACATGCTTCTTAGCTGTTGTCTGCTTCAAAGCTTCACACCATGGCACTTTTGATGCATTGCCTTGTGCCGCACTATGCTGCTTTGAAATCTGCAATGTACTCCGATCCTTGCATCCTCTGTTGTAACTACACCGCAGGGCCTGGCGCCGCTGGCTGCCGTGCCTGAGCTGGAGCGCAGCATTGTGTGCAGGGGCGGCAGCATCAACTACAAGCATTTCTACGTGCCAGCAGCACAGTTTGAGGCAGACGCCAGCTGCGACGACGGTGCGCGGCAGCAGCAGCAGCAGGTCTGCTCCAGGCAAAGCATTCATGTATGTCGGTTTTACCGCGGGGTGGCGGTGGCCAGCAGCGACAACCGACTGCAGATAATCCTTGGCTGCTTCATGGCATTGCGTGCCCCTTCACATTTCTGCTTTCCGTCAGCATATCCATTTGAACACCTAGTTTCTCCTGTATCCACTGTGTGCATCACGACCACCTGCAGGCGGCGAGCAGTGCCGGCGCTCCAGCGACACGCTGCAGCAGGTGTCCCAGTTCCTGCAGCCTGACTGCCTACAGGGCTGCTACAAGAGTGTGCCGCACCAGTACAACGAGACCTACTTCAGCGCCCTGGGGGAGGACCCGCAGCAGTACCTGCTGGCCAGGTGGGGGCAGGGTTGAGTGTCTAGCTCAGCTACAGGAGGGATTCCTGGAATTGCTCGCAAGTTTGGATGGCACTGCAGGAATGCAGCCGTTGATTGCCTCTTGAACCACGTCAGCATCAAGCCCTAGTTGAGTGACCAGATCTTCGAAGCCTGCAATGTGATACAGCATCATACCCCACCCTGAGGTATTGCTGCTGCTGCTGCTGCTGCTGCTGCTGCTGCTGCTGCTGCTGCTGCTGCTGCTGCTGCTGCTGCTGCTGCTGCTGCTGCTGCTGCTGCAGGGCCATCCAGTTCTTCACGCCAGGCGTGCCCATGGTCTACTATGTGGTGAGCCAGACTAGCCCGCAGCAGCTGTGCTCACCTGCTGCTGCTCCTGCATACAGCGCAATTCTGCCAGCGTGTACCTGTCTCTGAGTTGTGCTTCACAGCTGCATTTGCCTGGCTATGGCATTCTTGCATGCTGTTGTTTGCTGCTGCGACTACTGTTGCTGCTGCTACCGCTGCTGCTGCTGCTGCTGCCAGGGCCTGCTGGCTGGTGTGGATGACATTGAGCTGATGAAGCGCGGCAGCATCCGTGACATCAACAGGCACCACTTCAGCCTGGAGGAGGCGGCCTGCTGCCTGCAGCGGCCAGTGGTGCAGGTGGGAGCGTTTTGGGCTTTTGAAGCTGTGCATATAATCAATGTATGTGCTTGCATAAGCAGCGGCCGGTGGTGCAGGTGGGATTGCTGGCTGGTTTGTGGTGCACTTTGGTAGCAGCTATGTCTGCCATCTAGGTTGAGTTATGGGGGTGCGTGGCTTGCAGTGTCGGCGCTGCGCATACATGCAAGCTTTTGTGCGGCAGCACAGGCTATGTATGATCCTCTGGGGTCAACTGTGTGAGCATGTTCTGCCCGGTGTTGCATTCAAACAATTTCCTGCTGCCTGCTGCGCCCTGCAGGCCCTACTCGAGCTGTGCCGCTTCCGCAACCGCCACCCCGCGTTCACGGGCCGCGTGTTCGTTGATGACGCCACACCACCCCATGAGCTACATGTGCGCTGGTACAGCGGCAGCAAGCACATGGCGGTGCTGTGGGCAGACCTGCAGACACTCGAGTTCAGCATCAGCCACACACCATACCAAGAGGACGAGGCTGCAGCACAGGGCGTCAAGGATGCATCCACATCAGCAGCAGCAGCAGATGCTGCGCTTGATGCTGCAGCACCAAATGCAGCTGCCGGCGCGATCGCCGCTGCATTCGGTGCATCATTCGGGGAAGGGACAGCAGCAGCGGCTGGTGTCAGCAGCCAGGATCTTGCAAGCGTGTTTAATATCGATGCGCTTGATGAAGAGACCCGTGCAGCGGTGCGGCGGCAGATGGTTGATGCTGCACTCCAGGAGATGGACAGCAGCTGTATCCGCGACAAGGTGCAGTCGGCTGGCAGTGCAGCAGCAGCCGAGGAGCTATTCAATGAGGTTCTAGGGTCAGCAAATAGCGTTGACTTTCTAGAGGCGAGGAAAGACGCGAGGCGGCTGCCTGCCTCAGCAGCAGCGATCGGGCAGACAGATGGGCAGCAGGAGGCGCAGCAGCAGAATGGAGCTGCAGCTGGAAACAATGGCAACAACAGCAACGGCAATGGCAGCAGCAACGGCAATGGTGGGGACGCCAGAGCAGGCAGCAACGGCCAGATTGTTGGCAGCAGCAGTAGGGGCAGCAGTGGCAGGGTGGCAAAGCGTGCCCGGGTGCCTGTTGCTGCAAGCGTCTCATCAGGTGCAGGGCAGCTGTGGGCTGCTGGCGGCGGCGATGACCGTTATAACGGTTATAACACGTCAGCGTCTGAGTCAGAGACAGATGAAGGCAGTGCGTCAGACGTTGAGGAGCCCGAGATAGATGCAGCGCCCGCAGCTGATGCAGCAGCAGCATCAGATGTAGCTGCTGGTGATGCAGTGGAGGCAGTGGGAGGGGCTAAGGCGGCGGGGAATGGCAATGGCAATGGCAATGGCCGCAGCAAGCATGGTGTGCTGCAGCAGCTTGACCTTTCATATGGCTGGCGGCAGCCTGATGAGCGTTGTGAGGCAGCCACAGGAGGGTGAGGTGCTGCAGCTGCGGTTGCGCCTTAGGGGTAGCGAGTGAGGGCGTAGCTGCCCAGGCCGCTCTGCAGCTGCTGGGTAAGGCTTTCAGATTGGACAGGGTGTGTGAGAGCCTTGAAGTGAAGGGGCAGTGCTTTGCAGCCGTTTTTTTTTTGCCTTGCAGCCTTGCAGTGGCTGGCTTACCAGCACGTGAAGCGGCGCCTGCCCGCACGTGCCTATCCTATATGTGCATCCAAGCAATGATTTGCGCTGTGGATAGCAAGCTCTTGCGTTTGTTGTTGCGTGTCTGTGATGTCAATTTGCAAACTCAACCCGTGGGGGCCAGCCCTGGAGGGACCTGTGATGCATGGTTGACCATGTGATGCCGAGCATACTTGCGACATTGCAACCCAATCCAGCCACTGGTTGATGAGTGCCTTATTTTGCGCCACGGGGCGAGTTACCTGGGCCTTGGAACCTGTATCTGCATTCTTCTTGCTGTGTTTTGTTGCTACTTGACAGTGATTGCTGCATCGACGGCGTCTGACTTGCTTGCCGCTTCTTGAGTACGTTGATAATTGTGTCGGCTGCTGGCACCCTGCTTGCATGTTGCACTGTGTATATAACTGTTGCTACACCCCTTTCCAGTGTTGCAGATGCCTTGCTGCGGCATGTATCGATCGGGCAGGGGAGGGTTGGGCGCGTGTCCGCTGTGAATTGGCATACCAGCCGCCTGTCTTGTTACTGTTGTGATACGGTGGTGACACTGCGTAAGATGCATGCCAGTCGTGCTCAGTGCTGCGTAGCACTGCATGCAGCCCAAGGTTGGCTCAGATCAGAGCTCAACACCAGCTAAAGCACGTGGTCCTGCATAAGATGATGCTCCAGAGTTACCCTGGGATAACAAGCGGCTAAATGACTTTACTGCCAGTGGGCACTTGACGGTTTGTTTTGAGGGCTGCAATGACAGAGCTGAGCCTAGACTGTCATGCAACCCCAGCACAGCCTATGTGGGTAAGGCGGACAGCATCACCTTGGCTGTGCAAGCACAACTGTGTACCCAACGACACACGAACATATCTTGACAAACAAGCAAATCCCACCTTAACCCAACCAACCCTGAAGACATATTGACCCAACATCAACCACACATGTGCTGCTACTTTGTGCTGAACATGAACCGTGAGCTATGCTGTGTATGTTCAAAACTTGCAACTGAGACAGCCCCAGACACCATGTACACGTGCAAAAACTGCTGCTGCTGCTACTGCTGCATGCAAGCATGGCGGCCTATCAGTATGCATGCCACAACACTGCAGATCTGCTGAAATGCATGAACTTCCCTATCTATACAACCAATGGATATCCGACAAATATGATTGCAGACCAGCCACCCAGACCCCGAAGCAGCAATACATGTGCCATGTACATGTCCCGTGTCGTCTACACTACAAAACGAGGACCAGGCCTAAGGCCAGCGCTGCTGCTGTTGCCAGCAGACAGCAGTCAGGCTCTTGAGTAAGATCTGCTGCTGCTGCTGCTGCTGCAGCCGCTGCTGCCAGGCAGGCGAGATTCTTGATACTACAATTGCAACCTAGCATTCAGCATGATGACAGTCATAGCTGATATATCTGAAACAAAACGCGTACCAACCCGAAGCAGTTATTTGACCATGGCCGGTGACCAGCTGCTGAAGAATCAGAACATCGATCAGCATTCACTGCATGCAAGACCATCACAGACAAGCAGGACTACTGCTGCCCGCAAGCGGTCACCTCTTCCAAAAGTAATCCAATTCCCATAACTTGTGTGTGTGTGCAGCAGGCACCGTTGGCGCACATGGTGGTGTACCCTCTCTCATATGCAGTGGGTGTAAAGCTGAGCATGCGCATCATCAATACGGTAGTTACCACAATGCGTGCAGAGGCACCGCACATTACGAAACCACCTTGCAAGCTGCAGAAACCTGCATCACGTGCTTCCAGCCAGCCAAACTCCCTGTGAGCTGAATAAGGACTGAACCACAGACAGCTGTATAACCTGCATCACGCGAAGGCATGCATAAGTGCAAGTGCAGCAGCTCAAAGGGCATGGCGCAAAACAGGACTGTCACTGACATACACATGCATGCTGCCAAGGCACATCACGCCAGCCAGGCTTGAGCATGCTGGCAGCTGCTAGCATAGCTCATGCAATGTGCAGCACAAATGTTAGGGTTTATCTGTTGAGGTTGAAGGCACCCGATACAAACCATTAGCCCTGTGAACCATGCTGTGATGCTGGATGCAGCACTTGTTTCAAACCCTGCAGCAGCCTGACATGCTGAAGTTGCAAGTGCAAGTGCAGCGCCACAAAAGAGCACTGGCAGGACTGGCTGGCAATGACGTAAACACACACGCTGCCCAGGCATAACTCTGTCGGCCAGGCTGAATCACGCCAGCACCTGCTGGCATAGCATACACAGTATGCAGCACAAACAGGGTTCACATGTTGGGGTGTACAGAACCTGATATAGGAACCCTTATCCCTCTGGCCAATGCTGTGATGCTGGAAGCAGCAACCCCCTCAGGCACTGCAGCAGCTGGACCTGCTGCAGTTGCTGCTGCTGATCAGCATAAGCAGCCGCACTGGCGGTGCTACAGAGCCCCTGCAACAAACCAGTCCCTCCTGCCACATCTGCACAACATGCGAAGCGCAACCTGCTCATACAACCTACAAAAACTTCATGCACACAAACCCCTAAACACAACGGCATTGAAAATCCACATTCATTCTGGTCATCAAGCTGCTATCATCCTGCTTTGCCCTTCCCCTTCCCCCATCTGTTGCCCGGCCCTACTCATCAATGATATTGTCCTGCTGGCAGTACAGCCCGCCGATCCTGCCCTGCGGGTCATACGCCTTCTTGATCGCCTGCAGCCGCGCAGCATGTGGCCCGAAGTACGCCTGCCAGGGGTCATTCACGCAGTGAAAATAGTTCAAATACTCCGCTTTCCCAATCAGCGGATGCACTGCAGCCAGCAGCCCATCCACCCAGCTGCGGTCCTTCCGCGCATCTCCGCTATTGGTATACACCTGGCACTCAAACGGCGCCTGGCGCCACGGAAATGCATTGAAATCATCCGCAACAGCTGTCACCTGGCCGCCCCATGCACGGCTTTGGATAAAGGCATGCTTCTGTGCCTGCACCATGAACTTGGCAATGATTTTGACAGCGCTGCTGTTGAGAGGGGTCAGGGGCACCAGGGAGGCAGCCACGAAGCTGCTGCGCTCCTTGTACAGCCGCTGCAGCATGTCTGACAGCAGCAGGTTGCCATTGCCCCAGTCCTGCGGACACAGAGACAACAGGTACATGAGGGGTTTTGCGGTTTGTCGGCAGCAGCAGCAGCAGCAGCAGCAGCAGCAGCAGCAGCAGCAAAGGGGCGAGCGGCCATGCAGGTGACTGCTTTCTGCTGTGCTTTGCGCGTGCATATTGTCAAGGCTTGAATTCCACAAAATGCAACGACAGTAACCGGACATATCTCACAAAATAACAGCTGGACTTGGCAGCAGCAGTTGGCTAGTGCATGAACACCCAGCTAGATTCTTGACACTGTCTCTGAACAGTCTCTCACCGTCTCGTCGTGCAGGTTTGTCATGCGCTGCGCCACAAAATCAGCCCATGAGTACTCCTTGTGTATGAAGGGGTAGCTGTTGGGCAGCTTGAACACAGGGGAGGACGCCATCGTCTTGTTGGCCTCTGACATGGGGCCCCAGTACCAGAACTGCACACATACAGTGAGCAGAATACACACGCAGATGCCTTGAATCGACACTAATGAGTAGTGTGACCGTCACACTCTGTGACAGAGTGCAGCCGAGAATGGTACTGTTGGCACAAGCCAGATGACAGCCGCAGCGCAACCTGAGGCCGAGCTGTACATGTGATAGTGCAGGGCTAGGCACCAGGGAGGATGGCGAGGGCAACTGCTGGGCAAGTGGAGGTCAAATGCGTATGCAAGTAAGCCACAGGCGTTGCATCAAAACATTATGAACAAAGCTTGCAGCTCCTTTCTCGCCCACCTGCACCTGTAAGCTGTCGTCGCCGCACTGCACATGCACCAACTGTGATAGTGCAGGGCACACTGAGACAGGTAGGCAAAAGCTGATCTACATATCATTTGCCAGCCTCACCTGCACCTGCAGGCTGTCGTAGCCGCACTGCACCTCAGCCAGGGCCACCTCCTTGGGCAGCGTCCAGGGCTGCCAGGCATTGAAGGCGCCCAGCACTGCAGCGTACTTGGCCTCAGTGCAGTTCTCACGGAAGCGGTAGCGCACCACAGACACCTGCAACCCAGCAGGCGGTGCACACGATTTGTTGGTGTTGGCACAAGCCGTGTGCATGCGGCACGGCGGTATGGCGGCAGTAGCGCACCACAGACACGTGCAATGCAGCAGAAGACTGAGGCAGAGGAGTAGTAATGTGTGTTGGCGGGGCCGTTTGGCAGCAACGGCATGTGTGACATGCGTGGAGGTGATTTGATGTGATGCATGCATGAGTCAGCTGCGCAGCTTTGGCACCAGCGGTGTGCTGCAGATGGGTTTGATGGCAGCTTGTGCAATCACCTGATCTGTGATTGAGCAATTGCAGGCAGACACTACAGCCTGCTCTTCATGACGACAGCCGGCTGTTTGTACTGCACGTGCAATTATACGCTCACCTGCTTTGGTGCCTTGAAGAGTTTGAACTTCCAGGAAGTGACAATGCCGTACAGCCCACCACCACCACGGATGGCCTGAGCAGCGGCAGCAGTGGCAGCAGTGCAGCGAACAGCAATAGCGCATCACAACATTGGCTACAGAGCCATGCAGCAATGTAATTGCCAACGAGGGCAGTGGCACATGATGTGCAGCAGGCATGATGCAGCTGCTCACACAGCAGCGCAGCAGGGCAGCTGCATTGCCGCAGCGCAAGCAGCTGCGCATGCTGATGCACAGACTGCTGTCGCCGCTGCTGCTGCGTTGCTCGGTTGAAACGCGTGAGACACGCTCCTACTACTCTAGCTGCCTACTGCACCAGCACGCCACTGCACCCCACACTCATCCTCACTCACCCAGAACAGATCCGGATGACTTTTGCTGTCAGCTTCCACGACCGTGCCATTTGCCAGCACCACAGTAGCAGCCAGCACACTGTCAGCCAGCACTCCCAGGGCCCGCGTAGCATGGCCAATGCCACCCCCTAGGGTGAGCCCGCTGATGCCCACCCCTACGCAGGTGCTGCCCGGCAGTACGTAGCCCAAGAGGGTGAGCTTGGAGTACAGCGAACCCTGCAGCAGCAGCAGCAGCAGCAGCGGCAGCAGCAGCAGCAGCAGCAGCAGCAGCAGGTGAGCCCGCTGATGCCAACCCCTACGCAGGTGCTGCCCGGCAGCACATAAGCAAGAGGAGTGAGCTTGGAGTGAGCCAGCCCTGCAGCAGCAGCAGCAGCAGCAGCAGCAGTCAGATGCATGTCTTTAGAGACATGGGCAGATCCATTGGGCAGCCTGTGCCGCGAGGAACGCCACAGGGTATGCTTGAACCCCAGCGGCTGCAGCAGCAGCAGCAGCAGCAGCCACAGCAAGGTTGTGGCATTTTCCCGGGCAATACAGTGGCCTCAGAGCAGCTGTCCTGGCTGTCGCAGCGAGTCAGCAGCCGCTGCAACCTTCACGGCATTCAACGCGCACAGGCGCAATCTGTCAATTCACATGCCATCCCGATCGCAATGCAGCAGCTGACAGTGGGCCAAACAGAGGCGTACTGCTGCTTGAAACTTGCTCACCAGCCTGTAGCCTGCGCCCACTGTCATGCTGTTGGCTTTGGAGTCAATCTTGAGCTCCTGCAGGTTGATCAGGTCGATCACCACGCCGCCTCCCACCAGGCTGTTCGCCTCATAGTTGTGGCCACCTGAGCACAATCAGCCAGCACAACAGTCAGCACAGGAAGCAGCATGAAGATCCGTTCACCGCAGGACAGGGCACATGTACATGTGCACCAGGACCATGCAGCACTGTGTTCTGAATCATTCAGCCAGCTGGGATCACCCAGCCAGCTGGCGGTTGCTGGAAGCTCTTACCATTCCCCTGCAGCACACCAACACCACGCATGCATCCCAGCACAACCCTAATTAACACCCCACATGTCTGTACACACGCCGCCGGGCCTGTTCACCATTCCTGGCCACAAAGTACAGCCTAGCCTCCACCACATTCACAGCACCCTACTGCCACGCACTGTGTCCCAGCATCAACCTTGGATTGCCCCCAACACATGCCAGCAGTCCTGCTCACCATTCCTGGCCACAAAGCGCAGCCCAGCCTCCACCAACCTTCATAGCACCATACCGCCATGCATTGTATCCCAACATCCTTTGATTGCACACAGCACACACAGCTGCTTTGCTCACCATTCCTGGCCACAAAGCACAGCCCAGCCTCCACCAACCTTCATAGCACCCTACTGCCACACACTGTGTCCCACCTTCACGTTGGATCACACCCCGCACACAGCAGCATTCCTGCTCACCATTCCTGGCCACAAAGCGCAGCCCAGCCTCCACGCTGCAGCGCACCGCTGCTGACACATCTGCTGCACTGGCCGGCTGCACAAAAGCCAGCGGCATGATGCGAGAGCCCCGCAGCTGCGCGTTGCGCGTCTGCAGCAGCTTGTAGCCTTTCGCATCATCCTGGAAAGTAACAGATAGGCTGCCGGCTCCAGAAGGACGGGCAGCGGCTAGGCAGCGCTGTAGGGCTTGAGCCTGTGTGGTTTGGGGTTTGGCTGCTGATTCAAGCTGGAAGCGGCCCTTAGATGTGAGGGGGACACCCAACTGCTGGGACTGTGCAGCTGCTGGTGCTGTCACTGTAGCTACTAGCAGGAACGAAAGCAGGGCAGCCATCTGAAGCAGTCTTGAATGGGATGTTTGACTTGACTGCATCTGGCTGTTGCTGCTGCTGCTGCTGCTGCTACGGATGTGTGTGTGACTCAGCCAGCCTGCTGCTGTTGTGTGATGCCTGTGCGGCTGCCCTGACCTTGGACGTCAGCACCACCTGTGCAAAACATGCTCTGGTGTGTGAGGTACAGTACCCTTCATAGGAGCGAAAAGCGGTCCTGAATCGCGGTTTTGTTGGGGTGGGATGGATGTGGCTGCAGTGCAGCAGCAGCAGCAGAAGCAGCATCAGCAGCAACACCGGCGACACTCACCGGTCACCACCGCTGGCGGGTGCTTAAGCTTGTAGCAGCGACTGCTTAAACTGACTGATTGTTTGTCTGTAAAAGGTGCTCTTTTTGACACGTTGCGCTGCGATGTCGTCCTTGATTGCCTCAAGCAAACTATTTTGCTCGTGACACTGTTCGGAAGCAGACACAAGCCAACCTTATATAGAGACGTACGCACAGCAGGTTATTGATACCCTGTCAGCAGTGCCAAGAGATCTGCTGCTTTGGTCCCGCGCCAGCGCACTGCACACCTGCCAGGGTTCTTTGTGTCACTCCACAATCTGGGCCCGCTCATTGCCCTGGTTAGTGGTGAGATGGTTTTCAAAGTCGAAGATTAGTCACATCAGCTGCGGAAGGCTCGGCAGCTACAATCTGTACAGAGTACAGGCCTAACCTGCTCGGCATTCTGTGTTACCTCGCCCTGTTTCGACCGCCTGAAAGGCAGTGCCCAAGTCTGGATGCTTCTTATCATCTGCTAGTCAAGATCAGGGTCTCATACACGGCTTGCTTGGCAATGGCTTGCCAACACCTCTTGCTGCTTTCACAGCTGCTGCTGCTCATTTGCAGCACATCAGTCCTAGGGCAGGACTGGAAGCTAGGGCGGGCCACTTACTTCGGTGCTCCGTTCGAGTTCTCGAAAGCGTTTGACCCATACAGAGGCAAAGGCTCATTTGGAATGTTAACTTTCGGCTCCTGCGGCTTCACAGATGCCACAGCAGACGGAAAAGTGTACCTACCATTTGCTCGCGACGCAGTTGCAGCAAGCGCAGACACTAACCCTGATTACCCAGGCAGCTGCGGCAGGTGCTATGCCATGCGCTGCAAGGAGGGCCTAGTGCAAAGTGAGTGGGGTGATCAAGCAGCCAAGCAGCAGTGCCAATGGGTGTTCGCACTGCATGCATGGCTCGAAGCGTGACCATATGGTCATGCATGACACAAGCATGGGTCAACACATAATGCTAGATGTAATGTATTCACTACAGCTTGAGGCACACCAGGCAGGCAGCATATACGGTGGACACACAGAGCGTGCAACAGCTGCTGCTGCCTGCTTTCGTGCTGCTGCACCCGCGGCCACGTCAACTCATGTGCCACTGCTGCCACTGCTGCTGCTGCTGGCACCAGACAATGACGGCGGTCCCTTGAAGCAGAACACAGTCTTCTACCTGCCCAAGGTGTCTGAAGCACGCAGCCTCAAAGACACCTACGGCCGCACCTGGCCAGGCAACCCAGCAGAAGCAGAGGGCAACATGTTCACCAAGTGCTGGAACAGCAGCCAGGAGGTCACAGTGCGCATGATCGACACCTGCCCCTGCACACAGGTGAGCAGCAGCAGCAGCAGCAGCAGCAGCTCCGCAGAGCGCGCTGGCCGCATATCATGAGCAGCAACAGCAGCAGCAAGAGAGCAGCTTGTGGTTGTGTGATCAGGTCTTACAGCAGATTGGTGGTTGCTGCTCATCCTGCTGCTGCTGCTGCTGCTGCTGTACCCCAGGTTCTGCCTGACGGTGCTCCTGGTGTGAAGAAAGGCGGGGAGGTGCGCAAGCAGCTGGCCTGCTGCGGTGGCAAAGGAGGCTTTGCGCACTTTGACCTGTCCTTCTGGGCCTTTGAGAAGCTTGCACACCCGCTGTCTGGCCGCATGATGCTGGAGTACCGGCCCGTGGACTGCGAGACGTGAGTGTGTGAGGGGGTTGCCGAAACACCCTGAAGAGCCAGCCTCTCTGTGTGTTGCAACACTTATGGCCTGATAACCAGCTAGGTGTAGTGGTTGTGCATTTTCCATACTGGTTGCTTGGGTCTTGCATGCCATGCAAAGCATGTCACGGCAAGAGCGTGAGCCCTTTCTTGCTGCTAACAAATGCACAGGATGTGCCAGCAGCGTGCTGGCTGGCCCGCTCTTCACATGTGTGGCCTGCACTTGTTTTGCTGCTGCTGCTGCTGCTGCTGCTGGCGTGTGTGCAGGGGTCAGCCTTTGCCCACTTTCACTCCTGGCTTCATCAGCAAGGATGTCATCTACAGCAACGGCACGAAAGCGGGCTGGAACTGGTGAGCCGGCTATAGCTGAAAGCAGCTTTGAATTTATCACATGACATGCCAGTGCATCTCCAAGAGTCGCCAGCTGCTGCAAAACATGCTTGGCATGCAGTTGTCACGGTTTTGCTCCAAAGTTCTTGGCGTGTCCAGCAGGAGGAAAGCAAGCCATGATGCAGCAATGCATACAACGTATGCAGACGAGGCCAGCAACGTGCTGCCGACTGCCTTACAACAGTCTGCTGCTGCCACTGCTGCTGCAGGTTCCCCTACTTCTCAGCTTACAAGCGGTATGCAGTCCCAGGTAGGCAGCCAATGCTGAAGCATATCAAATTCCGTTTGCATGAAGCACCTATGCTGCGCTCATATGCTGTAGTTCAACAGTTTGATGCGATGCAGGACTCGCCCCATGCGCCATGGGTTTTAAGGTGCTGCTGCTGCTGCTCTTCCCTCTTGCTGCTGCCCCGGCCAGGCCGCACACTCGAAAAGACCGCTGCCACATGCGTTGAACTCACCGAAAATGGCGGGCTGTCTTTCCACGTGAAGGAAGGCAACCAGCCAGGTTACCAGCCCTTTGCAGGGGTGACTGCCATCCAACTCACGCTCAGGTCAAACTCACATGACAAGAGCCCCGACAAGACTGCCACACCAAAGAACGAGGTGAGCGCAGCAGCAGCAGAAGCAGGGCCGCAGCAGCAGCAGCGGCAGCAGCAGCCAGAGATACAGGAGCAGCATAGAGCGCAGCAGCAGGTGCAGCATCACCAGAGCTTGCACCTGGTGCTTGCATCACAGTGCTGTCGGCCTGCAACTGCCTGCAGCAAGCGCTTCAATGTACATTATTATGAACCGCCTGCCTGCCTGCCTGCCTGCCTGCCTGCCTGCCTGCCTGCCTGCCTGCCTGCCTGCCTGCCTGCCTGCCTGCCTGCCTGCCTGCCTGCCTGCCTGCTGCCGCCCTGCTGCAGCCTGTCGACCTCAAGGTCTTCCTGCAGAACTACGAGAGCAAAAAGTACTGCAACTCAGACGCGCGCACCGGCCAGTTCGTGACGCAATCCCTGGGTGACGGCTGGTTCTCCTACAAGATCCCCCTCAGCGCCTTCAAGTGCGACTATGAGGGAGCGCTGCCACATCAGCTGACGCGCATTGACCTGCAGAACACCAAGGTGCTGCATGCAGCCTTCTGCCTGGGCGAGCTGCGGCTGCTGAGGGGCTAGACTCACTCTAGGGTGATAGCTTGCCCACCCTGTAACAGACCTCTCTCCCAGGGGCTAGCAGTAGCCGGCTGCTGCAGCACTGCAGTATCTTGAAATATACATACTCAGTGCTCAAGCTGCTGCGTCTGCTGAGGGGCTAGTTGGGTGCCAGCTGCTGCGGCGCTGCAGTACCTTTGGTTTGAATGCCTGTTCGGTGCTCAGGTGGTTGGCTGGTCTAGCTGGTATAGCAGCTGCCAGCTGTGGTGCTAGCTGTTCGCCAGCTAGCTAGCCATCGGCTGAGCTCCAGCACCATGTATGCTTCTGCTGTGCTCCTGTGATCACCGAGCCCGGACCTGTTCAGCAGCCAGCAGCTGCATGTCATCCAGAGTTTTGGCTATCCTGCGACCTTTTGGCAGTTGTTCTGTGATGTCCCTAAGGCTTGTTTGCTGCTGCAGCCTTTGAGCATAAACGCTGGGCAGACACCATGCATAAATGACATCAACATGGTTTGCTTCAGCAGTGCAGTCTGCTTTGGCTGGAGTTGTGGCTGCCTTGCACGCCAATTACTTTGGCAGCTGTTGCAAGCCTGGCGTCTGGCCATGCATATCTACGTCATCATACGGCTGAAAGCACCTACTGTGCATTGCCTGGTTGTCTGATGACCCGGTTTATGCTGTTGATGACGCCTGTTTGCACAGCATGGGGTGTTAACCGTTCGACCCTGGGTGCACAACAGCATGGGTGCATGACGCATCTGGCACAGCAGGCTTACTTCAGTAAGGCACTTATGACAAATGATCCATGTAGTTCCGTGATACATCACCTAGAGAGGGTTTGATGCAAGTAGTAAGCATTTGTCCAATCAGCAGCTGGTGTCCTGCAAATTGAGCGGGCGCGGTTCATGGCCAAGGTTCAAGAGTGCAGCCGTGTGTCGTTTGTGAGTTTCGCAGTTGTTCATGTGCAAGCTGCGGTGGTGTATAAAGAATGAACTGCCATGTGGCATTGTGTTGCATGCGGGCGGCTAGTGCGCATGCGGTCCAGCGTTTGTTTGGCAAGCCTCCGGCAGTGGTGGCAGCTCCTGCTGATCAATCCACCTTAGAGATCTGTTGGTGGCAATGTTCGAAGGACATACCATGTATCTCTGCAGTAAGCCGTGCGCAGGTATCAGACCATGCGTTCGTTATGTTGTGGCTCATGCCGTCTCAGATGGTGCCAGGACCCACACGGGACGACCAGTCCAACTCAACAGTGATGCAGACGTGGAAGCAACTTTTTAAACAGTTGGGGAAGCAGTACACTGTTGGTGGCAGCTGAGGGTCAACGCTCCTGCAAGCAAATTGGTCCATGTGATGCAGATGAACATAGGAAGTGTACACATGTCCTCAACATTCTGCAAATGCCTCTTAACATCAAGGAGCCAGCCCAAGCTTGTATAGCCGCAAGCCGCGGTAGCTACCTCTCTTGTGGACATGCAAGGGAAGCAATACAGAGAAGCCAGGCAAGCGAAGAGCCACACCGCATGCAGCAGTCTCAAAATTGCAACATCACATGTGGTTGCTGACTGCAGTACTACCGGCACAACATGCACTGCTGAGTAGCAGTGTATCGTACAATGCAAACACATCACAACTGTGACCAGAAACAGCACAACTTCAACTGCTGGCTCTATCACGGGCCTGTGTTCACAGCCAACACGCCGTCATGCAGCACAGCGCACTCCAATCTGTTCAACGCAGCAACCCATCAGCACCGGCATTGGCACTGACAGTGTGCGCACATGCACCTTGCGCAACAGCACAGCATGCATGCGTGCACCACCATAGCCGGTCAGCGTTACCACAACATCTACCTAATGCACATGCATTCAAGCACACAACTGCTCACAGCAAGCTATGGCCAAGAAGACAGAGTGCCGCTAGCGCGGGCACAACAAGCGCTGAGCACTCAAAGCAACTGCTAATGACACCAATTCGGACCCCTGTCACACGGTGCCGCATCTGCTGCAGTGCAGCCACACAGCCTCACTCGCTGTCTCACATGCTGACTATTTCATGCACCTCCAGCCACAGGACCCACTCACGACTGCTTCCACAAGCCGCGGCCATAGCGCTGCAAGCACACAGCCACACTCACTCGCTGTCCCACATGCTGGCCATCTTGTACGCCTCCAGCCACCCACTCGCTGTGCCAAAAACTTGCTGAATCAAAATGCTGCAGCTTAAGCCACACTGCTTACTCGCTGTCCCACATGCTGGCCATCTCGTATGCCTCCAGCCGCAGCACCACCCCGCCACCCCCCAGCGCCGCCAGTGACAGCTCACGCATGGCCCCAGCCACATACCCACTCGACACAGCCTTGACGCCGCCAGCAGCAGCAGCACCAGCAGCCGCAGCAGCAGCAGTCCGGCCAGGCAGCACCTCTGCTGCCTGACCATGCCCCTCGCTTGCTGCACCTGTTGCTGCAGGTTGAGCGTGCTTCTCTCCTCCCACAAATGCCCCTGCACCAGCAGCAGCAGCAGCACCTGCCTCCCCAACAGGAGCAGCAGCAGCAGCAGGCCGCCCCACACAGCCACCGCCAGTTGCAAACACCTTGGCATACATGCCGTACTCTGCAACCAGCGGATCCACATGATTGGGCCCATGACGCAGCCTCAACCCTCCCCACAGCCCAAACCCTACTGGCCTGCTGCCCCCACCAGCGCCGCCAACCCCTGCTGCCTGAGCAGCAGACACGGCATTAGCCGCCCCAGAGCCATTATTTTCATCATCATCGTCGTCAACATCAATCCCAGGCAGCACGAACGCAGCGCGCCAGTTGCGCCGTGGCGAGCGGCCCACAGAAAAGGGGCTGCTGCCGGCGCTGCCGGCGCTGTTTGCCCTGGCACTGCTCGGTGACGTCGGCTGCTGCTGTGCGATTCCATCTGCCGATGCAGACTTGCTCAATCCTCTTGTGCCGGCCTCGATATGTGGCGTGAACCCAGCCGTTGCAGCTGCAGCAGCTGGCTTGTGGCCTAATAGTGCCTCTGCTGGCTGCAGCTCAGTGCTGCGGCACCTCTGCGGGCTGGTGCGGATGCGTGGCAGGCCTGATCCCAGCAGCAGCTTGCGCTGCACGCTGCTGCTGCTGCTGATGTCTTCTGAAGCCTTGTCCCCTGCTGCTGCTGCTGGACCAGGTGTAGCTTGCTGGTCCTTCAGCAGCTCATCCCTGTCACTGCCAGCGGCCCCTGGTGCTGCTGCTGCTGCTGCTGCTGCTGCTGCTGCCGGCCCCACCTGGGAAGGCATAGGCACACCAAACGTAGCAGGCACCACCTCCTGGCTGGTGCCACCCATGCTGCTGCTGCTACTGCTGCTGCTGCCGTCTCCCTTGCCGGCCTTACTACCCTTGCCTGCCTTCCCTGACTTGCTGCCCTTCAAACTCAGCTTGCGTGTGAACCAGCTCGACAGCTTCTCACCAGCACTGCCACCCGTGCTGCTGCTGCTGCCAGCCTTGCCTGCTTCACCTGCGCTGCTGTCCGCTGCATGCCGCTCCGCTGCTGCAGCAGCACTGGGGCCACCAGGCATGAAGAAGCCTGGGTGGGTAGGTGGCTTGTGGGGGCTGAACCCAGGGAAGGCATCTAGCGCTGACTCGGAGTCTTCTGAACTCACGCTGATGCGATGGCTGCTGCCAGCCATGCCGCTGCTGCCGCCGCCGGCAACCGCGCCCTGCCTCGGTGCAGGAGCTGCAGTAATGCTGTCAAGTCCAAACAAGCCTGCTGCTGCGCTGCTGATACGAGCACCCTCTGCGCTGCCAGCAGCGCCAGCAGCAGCAGCAGCAGCAGCAGCAGCAGCAGCAGCGCTGTTCCCGCCACCCAGCTGGTCCGCATGCGCCTCAGCTATACCTGCCAGCACCGGCAGCGACGATGCATGCCGCGCACCACCACCCACATGCGCATGCAGGCTGCGTCCCGGTGAGAAGTAGTGGATGTAACTGCCGAAAGCAGCAGTGCCTGGGCTCAGCAGCTGAGCAGCAAGCCTTGGGGAGCCCACAGAAGCAGCAGCAGCACCCGGCAGGGGCCCCACGCCGGCCTTGAAGGGTGGTGGGGTGCCGGGCGCTGTGGCAGCAACGTGGCGGTGCAGCATCTGCTGCTGCTGCTGCTGCTGCTGTAGCTGCAGGTTGCTGTGGGAGAGTTTGTGTCCCTCAGGCGCACCAGCGGTTGCTGCTGCTGGGCTGCTAGGGCTACTTACTGTTGCCGATCCTTCTGCTGGGTGTTCGCCAGACGTCACAGCAGCAGCAGCAGCAGCAGCGGCGGCACCAGCGAGTCTAGGGCTCCCCGCAAGAGGCGGTGAGGCCCACCCCGACACACCATGCAGACTGCTAGGCGACCCCACACCATGCAGGCTGCTGCGGGGTGACCCCACTCCATTCAGGCAGCCGCTGCTGTGAGCTGACCCCAGCAGCCGATGCCCGCTGCCGCTGCGCAGCAGCAGGTGCTGATGCGGATAAGGTGACAGCTGCTGCTGCACCACAAGGCCCAGGTTTGCCAGGCTGCCATGGCTGGCTAGGTCACTGTCTGCTGCTGCTGCTGCAGCATGGGCTTCGGAGGCTGCGTGAGCTGCTGCCTTCTTCATTGACATCTCTGCTGCGCGCGCTGTGGGGGCACCGCGGTACACCTGCGGGCAACGCAGCGCAACAGGTAGCAGCAGCCGGCGCAGAGTTAGTGGAACAGCTGTCTGCATGAAATGTTGCAGGTCATGAAAGTCAGGAGCAGCCCACCAGTTTGACCGCCTGCTGTGCATTGCCATCATCATGTACATACACGCGTTGCACCACTCTCCCCCACTCTCAGCCCGCAAAAAACACCAGAAAACACTCCATAACTATTCCCAGCTCGTGCCTCACCCGTGTTGTGAGCACCTCCCCCGTGCCCAGGAACAGCTCCATGATGCTGTACATATGCTCAAATACACAGAACAACAGTCTCTCACTCTTTCACGCCAGATACGTGCTTGCACGCTATCACTCTGTCCCTCTCACACACCCTCACCCGTGTGGTGAGCACCTCCCCTGTGCCCAGGAACAGCTCCAGTATGCTGTAGTCCAGCAGCAGCCGCAGCCGCAGCGCCTCACCAGCCTCCAAAGCCCTTGCCTCACACGACAGCACGCGCACGCCAGCAGCAGCAGCCTCATCCATAATGTCAGCGAGGCCTCCAGTCGGTGCCGGCGGCAGCAGCGGCGGCTCAAATCCAAGCGCGTCTGCAGTTGGCGTGCCTGTACGGGCCGTGGCGGGGTTGGCGGAGCTGAATGCACCAGCTGCAGCAGCCAAATTTTGCGCTGCTGCTGCTGCTGCTGCTGCTGCTGCTGTTGCTGTTGCTGAAGATGGTGAGCCTGTTGCTGCTGCTGCCAGCTGCTCCTGCTGCTGCTTGAGCAGCTTCAGTAAGGGCCCAGGCGGGCCCACTAGTACTTGCAGGTGAGAGGAGCCAAATTCATATGTGATGGCAGCAGCCTGATGATGCTCCTGCGCCACCTGCTCTGCTGCTGCTGCTGCTGCCGCAAGGGCTGCTGATTCACACCCCTCTGAGAGCTGCCTGGCTGGCCCTGCTGCTGCTGCTGCTGCTGGGTTGGCTGCAAAGATGCCGGCAGCTGCAGGTGTTGCCGCAAATGCAGCGAATGGGTTGATGCTGCTGGATGAGTTCAGTTGCGAACCTGCATCGCTAGCAGCAGCTGCGTCTTGTGCCGCTCCTGGTGATGTGGCTGCAGTGCTGCCATGTGAGCTGCTGCTGCTGCTGCTGGCGGCAACAGATGGTAACATTGACAGCACAGCAGGCATGCTTGCAGGTCCGCTGCCAGGACTGTCAGGGAAGGGTGGGGCAGCATGCGCAGCAGCAGCTGGCGCAGAAAGGTCCCCAGCAGCTGCTGCTGCAGGGCCTGCAAGTGGGACAAAGCTGACAGGCGCTGCAGCTGCAGCTGTAGCTGCTGCTGCTGCTGCTGCTGCTGCTGCTGCTGCTGGGGATGAGGCACGAGCCCCTGCAGCATCTGCTTGTCCCGCACTGCCTGCTTCATCCTCCTGATCTTCTGCTCCACTGGGTGCCCTAGCCATGCTGCTGCTGCCTCCCAGGTCCATACTCATGATGCCTGGCAGGGTCTGCTGCTGCTGCTGCTGCTGCTGCTGCTTGCCGTGCTGCCTCAGTGGACCCAGCAGCAGCTGGAAGCGCTGCGTGCCTGGCGTGGGCCGCACGGTGAGGGAGAGGTCCAGGTGGCTGGCTGACACCTGGCTGGGCACACTCCTGCAGCGCAGCAGCAGTAAACACAACAACTCACTGTCAACAACATGCTTGCATCACATTTCAAGAGGTAACAGCACACATCGAGCACAGTGTGCTACACAAGAGTGACGCTGTGAGGTCCAATGGCTGGCCGACACCTGGCGGGGCACGCTCCTGCAGACCAGCAGTAGGCCATACACAACATCGTGAGCACACATGCAGCACAGTGTGCTACACAAAAGTGAGGGAGAGGTCCAGGTGGCTGGCTGACACCTGGCGGGGCACACTCCTGCAGCGCAAGTCAGCAGAGGCATACATGCTTTTGTAACAGTCGAGCTCACCACACTGCGCTGAGCCAAGGGCGGGCCCACCAATGCTTGCTGACGACCAAGCGATGCTGCAAAGGGCATGCTACGCCTGAAGCATTGTCCCTGCACAAGGGTGGTATATTGCCAACCCATGAAACCTGGTGGGCGCACTGCCAACCTGCCTGTCCACCTTCTGCCATGTAAACATCAACAGCTTGCCTGTCAACCCAAACCCAAATCTGTTGCCATTTATATACATTATCAAACCAAAGTCAGGCCATGCCACTCACCATGGCTTGCCAGGGGGCAGCCGCACATCACGCAGCCTGAGGCCCCTGCCACTCCTCAGCGACTCGAGCTCAGGCAGCGGCGTCTGCACCAAGAAGTACTCCACATCCGCCTCACCACTGCTGCTGCTGTGGCAGATGTTACTAACATCAGCCCCACCAGCGCCAGCAGCACCAGCCTGCCGTGTGGGGCTGCCAAGTTCAAGGGATGGGCCCCCAGGCAGGCTGCTGCCACTGTACAAGCTGCTGCTGCGTGGGCTGCTGGCGGTGCTGGCAACACCAGCAGCTGCTGTGGGCGTCTTGCGGCGCATACCCAGCTGCAGCTGCCGTGGCAGGCTGATGCAGCCTGCATAGTCGTGGGAGATGGGTGAGGGATGGTCCTGCAGCCATGACCATATGACCTGACGACCCTGCGGCAGAGGCAGCAGTGGCAAAGTGGGGCAGAAGATGGTGTTGCCAAATGTTTCAAGTCAGCCGTATCGGCCGAAGCGCAGGTACCCAAATGGTAGATAATCGCTGGTGCTGTGAAAACGGATCGATCTCGGAGCCGAGCGGCTCGTGTGCGCGGAGAAGAAGACCAAAATGTTATTTTTGCAAAACCCTAAAACCTGAAAACCAGTCGGCTAGATTAATATGAGATTTCACTGCCGTTGCCATTCGTCTGGTAGTTGGCTGGTTCGCCAGGGCTCGCTAGCATAATGGTAGTGCATCCGACTCCAGATCGGAAGGTTACAGGTTCGATTCCTGTGCGGGTCATTTTATCCTTGAAACGGTCACCTCTTTGCTGCTGTTCTGCCCCTACTGCCCAGCCACCCACCTGTGCATCCTCAAGAAGGTTGGGAGCATACAGCACATCCCCCAGGTCCAGTGCGTGAGGGCCATCTGCTGAGTCCAGGTCAAACTTGCCATCAGCATAGCGCCCCAGCCTGCAGCGCACAACCAGCAGAGTGCATAAGACAGCCAGTGAGCTATGGTGCCACCAAGTGGTGCCACTATCACAGTGATTAGAAAGTGACATGGTGGCCGCTGTGCCGCTGTGCACATCAGTGTGTGTGGCATGGCTGCGATGATAGCAGCTCAGTGCTGAACAGCCGAGTCAAGGCACCTTGACTACCACACTCTTGACATGGTGAGTACCCCGGACAGCGCATGCATGGGCTGCTGCTTGTTGCATAAATGCTCAGCTTGCAAGCACCTTGACTCAAGCAAAACCCAGCATAGCAGCTGTACCATGCACAAACAGGGGCAATGTCTGCACTGCACGCACCAGTAAATCGCTGGGCACACGCCACACGAGACGCTGAACACGTGGGTAGGCGGGCCAAGTTGCTGCTGCTGCTGCTGCTGCATGCTGTGGCCAGTGGGAGAGCTTGAAGCCTCAGCAGAGCTATCTCTGCTGCCTGACAGCCAGCTGTCACACAGCCCTAAGCAGCCAGACATAGCCCTCTCCACCTCAAGCTGCTGCTGCTGCTGCTGTTGCTGCTCAGTACTGCTGCTAGCTGCCCCCTGTGCTGCGGCTCCCTGTAAGGGCGTGTCTGGAGGCATAGCAGGCGAGGATGAAGCAACATCTTGACCAGCAGCTGCGGCAGCAGCGCCCGCCTCAGCCGCTGCCGCTGCTGCTGTGTTGTCTGGCAGGCGCAGTGGCGCAATTATGGGGCACTCCCATATCGCGCCCTCCCCTGGCTTGGCGACACACAGCAGGCCCTCGTACTCCCACTCTGCAAGCGCATGCAGGGATTGATCACAAGGCAGTTGCGCAGTCAGCTACGCCAAGCGCTTGAGCCACACAGGGTACAAGGAGGTAAGGACGCTGGCGAGAAACATGCAACACGTATTAGTCGATTGTCAAACCCCATCCGTGGCTGCACGACACACCCATCTCCAGCCTACGCATCCGCTGCCTCCCTGCACCTGCCAGCCCCTTGCCTTCCATCCTTGCTGCAGCACAAAACCCAAACAAACACAACCCCATCCCCACTCCATCTGCCCAACACTTCATCCCCGCTCACCTCCCTCCAGCTGCCGCCCCTTGCCTTCCCACCCTTGCAAGCAGCTCTGCTGCAGCACAAACGCCCCAAAAGACGCGGCCATTGCATGTTGCCCTCATCTCATCTGCTCCAACCTGCTCACCTCCCTCCAGCTGCCGCCCCTTGCTGCGGTACACCGTGGCAGTGCCCAGTGTCAGCCCGCCAGGCAGGCCCCGCCCGCCACCCATCCAGCCACCAGCAGCCAGCGCAGCAGCAGCACGCCGCAGCTGCTGCCGCTCCTCCTCAGCCCTACTAGTTAACCCTTGGGCCCCACTTGCAGACCCATCATCGGCAGCTGCACCCACAGCCGATACATCAGCGGCAGCTGCAGCAGCATGGTCTCCTGTTCCTGATTCAGGTGCTGCAGGTGTGGCTGCTGTGGGCTCTGCAGCTGCTGCTGCCTGCAGCGCCAGCGCCTCCATGTCTACGTTGGCGCCCACCATCACGCGCCAGCGCCAGCCGTTGGCAGCGCTGGGCTTCTCCAGCAGGAACGGGTCCCTGCAGGCGAGCAGCAGCAGCAGCACACGCTGTTTAATTAACCTGAAATTTTGTTATTTTATTTCACATGTGGAGCTGCTTTGCAAGTGCAAGCACTAATAAATGCCAAATGCACAATGCATTTGCCATTGGCAGCGCTGGGCTCCTCCAGCAAGAACGGGTGTCTGAGGCCGGCAGCAGCAGCAGCAGCAGCAAATGCCTCTCAGATTGCCTGGAAGTACGCCTAACAAAGAACTGAGTTGCAAGTGCAAGCACTGTGATGCCAAATGCACGATGCACCTGCCCCTGCAGCGCTGCCGCTGCAGCACAGCAGCCCCCAGCCGCGCACCTGAAGCACAGCAGCGGCAGCCCCGAGCTGTCATCAGCCAGGAAGGGCTGCTGCACCTTCACCCACGCCTGCAGCTCAGGGTCGCCTGCAGCACCCAATAAACACAAAAAGCAGCTGCCCAGTGACAACAGAGTGACGGGTGTGCACAGACACTTGTTTTCCGCACCATCTGTTTATGCTGCAGGCACCATGCGACATGCCGCTGCATGTGCAGCTGCACCATCAACCATGCACAACGTCGCCAAACGCATAGCACCGGCTACTTTACGCATTTCACGCCAGCAGCTGCACGTCAGCACATCATTCGAGGTGTGCCTCCTCAAGATGGTGCATCCAAGCACCCCTGCCTCTACCTACCTGGGTCTGCCGGGCGCGCCAGCAGCTGGCGCTCGTAGCACATGTTGGCCACAGTCAGTGGCATGCCCTCGCGCTCCCCTGCATCAGGCTTCTTCGCAACACTGCGCATGCGTGCAGCAGTGAAATAAGCAGGGCAGATGGGCAGTTGCATTCACCATTGTCAGTTGAAACAGCAGCAGCAGCAGCAAGCAAGAACAACAAGAACACATGCAGGCGTACCAAGCAATAGAGGAAGTGTTTATACAGGCCGCCCCTGGCCCGCTCACCCCGTGTACAGTATGGCAGGCACGCCGTCAGCGTCCACAGTGGCGCAGCCGCTGAAGCAGCCGTCAGCATCAAACCAGCCGGGGTCAGGTGTGAGTGCAGGCGGCAGCTGCTTCCAGTGCAGCAGGTCTGTGCTGGTGGCGTGACCCCAGCTCAAGCCCCTGCGGAGGCGAGTGGGAGCAGCAGCAGAATAGATTTGCAGCACATGAGATCAGCTAGGGACCAGCGTCAAAAGGTGGCGATTTGTGGTGTGTGATGTAGCAACAGATTAAAGCTGAGCTGAGTGCAGCACATGCTGCTGAGCAGAGCACATCCAACACAGGTGCGACCAAAAGCACGCATCGCTTTCAATAAATTAAACTCCTTGGCAGACCAGCGTGCTGCTGCAGCAACATAGACAACGATTG
Organism: Scenedesmus sp. ARA3; assembly: GCA_004335835.1. Lineage (NCBI taxonomy): Eukaryota > Viridiplantae > Chlorophyta > Chlorophyceae > Sphaeropleales > Scenedesmaceae > Scenedesmus > Scenedesmus sp. ARA3. The sequence goes on from RWJK01000748.1 coordinate 28,804, forward strand.
TGCTGCTGCAGCGCTTGTGGCTGACTGTCCAGAAGAAACTTGCTGTGTACACCCTCAAGTGCACAAAGGTGCACACCTGCAGCTGCTGTAGACACTTCTGCCAGATCAAGCCTGTACATGACTGCTCCTACAGGGACCACTGCCCTGTCAGGACTGTACACTGATGATCGCAGCAGCTGCTTGGCACCCAGGGCATTGTGCATTTCTAGTGGTTGCTCCTCCCACTACCGCCCTCTCACCATGTCCATTTTGTGCTGTCTGTTACGTTCTGAAAGAACCTGCAGCAAAACATGACATTGCACAGCTGCAAGGTATGAAGGTCGAGCGCTGCTTGCAACCCAACCATGGCAATTCGGCCATCACCCGCTGACAATGCACAATGCATTCATGCAATCAAAGTAAACGCAGCTGTAAGTACCACGTTGCTGCAGTTGCAGCTCTGGTTGCCATGCATGCAAAGCATGCCTGCTGTTGCAGCAGCTGCATTCTGCTGATCTGTTGCATGTGAAGCTTTGAATACTTTACCCTGCCAGCACCTACATATGGTACTGTCCCTTGTAATACAGAGGCCCATTTGGGTCGTTGACCCAGCCGTTGGGGTCATACAGGTGGTACACTGGCTGACCTGCATGGGCCTCCATGGCTTACACTGGACCTGCGCTGTCAAAGCCGACTGATGCGCCCAAGCGATTTGCAGTGCAAGGAATGATGCTAGTTCGCACAATTAACTCTATACCGTCCCTCCTGCAATCGCCGTGCCTTGAAGACCTCTTGCTGTTGTTTCGTCACGCCCTCGAGGCAATGCACTGCGTGCTACTGGCCTCTTCAGTAGCCTTACGTAATGTAGAGTGTACCAAACGTGCGCAATGACTTTGTTTATCTCTGAATTGCCCGGCAAATTTGATATTGCCAGTACAGATGAAGTCCACCAGGCCACAGAGCACAATGTTCAGATGTGCCAGAAGCACCATACAATGCAGTTGGACTACCATACGATCGTGAAACGCGATATCAGCAGCTTCCCACCGTCAGCCAGCACGCGCTGAAGGTCCTTCCTTGCTGCGAAACCCTGCTACTGCTGTTCTGTCATAACCCCTAGTGACCTCTCTAGCTCCTGTCTGATCTGTTCCACCTGCTGTGCATACAGCTCATGCTGCTGCTGCAGCTGCTCCAGCTGGCTGCCACCATCTTGCTGCTCGTCTGCCCCAGATGTTGACCCCGCCTGCAGCAGCAGTGCACCCAAACATTGGAAGGACATGAGCCAGCTAATCCCGAGGGTGTTCACCTCCAAGAAATTGTGTGAATAACAAAGGGGTGGGTGAACATGCATGTGCACGAGCATTTGGCTGTTGCATTGTACCAACATAGCCTGCAGCACTCAGCAGAAACCATCAAGTTCACGCCCGTTGTTGACCAAGCAGCTGTAATGCATGCAACAATCCCTTCAGCTGCAGACACCCATGCCTACCTCCGAGCCGCTCCTGCTGCTGCGCTGCCGGCCGCTGGAGCGCCCCCCTGCCCCGGAGCGCTGCTTCAGCAGCTCCGGGCGCGGCACGCTGCTCTTGGCATACTCCACTGCCCGCTGCCTCGCACTGGGCTCCTTGGGCTTGGCCCTGGCTGGAGCTGCTGCTGCGAGGCGCTCCGCATTGGCCGACTTGATGCGGTTGCTCAGCTCCCGCACACGCTCCTTGGCCTCCCGCTGCAGTTGTAGGATCAGCGAAAACAGGCAGTAAATGCAGATATATGGCTAGCCTTGCAACCATGCGGGAGCATGACTGCCCGCCAGCTGCACTGCCCTGCTGCTGCATCTAACGCAGCGCAGCCACAGGTGGCAACCTTATGCCACGATGCAGCAGCCTTGCAGACAATACACAGCACGCCCATGCCGCTGTGCCGCACCTTGGCCTGCAGCTCCTCCGTCTCCTCGGGCCCCAGCCGCCCCAGCTGCCAGTAGCCATTGGCCTTCTTCACATCGTAGTTGCGCGCCTCGTAGTCGGACTGCTCACACAGCCAGGCAGGCAACCAAGGCAGCGCAAACACCAGCATAGGTCACAGCTAGACTAAGTGAGGCTCATCCAGAGGACCCACTGCTGAAGGCCCAGGGGTTGCTGGCCTTGCCTCACCAAGTCACAGCGACAATGGCCCAGCCACCAGCAGCATGCTCCCTATACAGCCCTGCAATTGCCTTGCTTATTTTTTTGGCATTTCGTTACACATGAAATGAAAGGCGAAGGAGGACAGAGCCGCCATTCAGTGGTTGTTCATCTGCGCCTCACCATCTTGTAGGGCTCAAACTCCACTGGCTGCGGTTTCTTGTTAAACGCCAGCTCATCCAGCGCGCTGCTGCCAGTGGAAGACTCAGGAGCTGCAGCAGCACAAACAGCATAGCCAACAGAGTCACTGCCAGTGAACATCATGGTAGACATAAAGAGCCAAAGCGCGATAACCTTCTGCACCCTTCTCAGCAACGGTGGCCGAGTCCTGCTTCACCCGACAAATGCAAAAGCACTTGTGAGTACCTGAGTATCAGCCTGTTTTGCTTTCATAACTGTTGATGGTCAGCCCTGGCTGGTGTACTTTGTTGTTGTGTGATGACATGCTGCTGCTGTTGCACAGCATCAAGGCCGGCACACCCGGCCTCGCTTACCTGCCAGCAGCGTGCCGTCAGGTGCCACGCCCAGCGCACCCATCATCTGGCCATAGGCCTGCACCTGCTGCATGTAGGCGGTGCTGCCAGCGGCGCTCAGCGCGGCCTGCTGCTGCTGGTACATCATCATCTGCCACATCTGCGCCTGCATGTGCACAACATTACAATCTGCAGTTGACCGGGCGGGCACGGCTTGGCATGGATGACTGCTGCGCAGCACGCCACCTTGCAGGCACGCTTACGCTTCAACTGCAGATTATGTTGCTTATATCAAATCCAAGCGCTGCACTGCCTGAAGTTGCACAGTGGCTCATGCGATGAGCAGCTGACGGGTTCACTGGTAAGAATTGCTTGCTGCTCTGTGCCTGCCCACCTCCTGCTCGCTGGCGTATGTAGGGTACAGCGCGCCATCAGGGCCTGCAGGACACAACCACGTGCACGCACACGTTGCTGTCTTGGCTTCTGCACACACTTGCACTGTACAACGAGCGCGGCAGATGCATCTGGTGCAGGACAACGATGAACGTGGCTGCATCTGCAAAGGACCTATCAACAGCGGCAGGCATGGCGCCACTCACCGTAGCAATAGCCCGTGACAGCGGCATCTTGTCCTCTGCCGTTTGATCTTGACCTGCCTGTTGATGGCTGCCTGCCTATGCTATGCTGCTGCTTGCTGAATGAATGCTGCCTGCTAATATGCTGACTGGGACTGCTGCTGGTTGGCTGCTGCTGTACTACTGATGGGTTCAAAGACTCCCTGCACGGACGACAGGTAGTAGCAGCTCATGAGAGACGTCCAAGGTGCAAACCTGGTGAATGGAAATGCTGGATGCTCAAGATGCAACACAAATGCAAGTGCCGTGTTCTTCAGGCTATGTGTGCATCTTCACGTGCTGGACCTAGGAAACCTCTGGTTTGCTGCTTACCTGTAGGCTTCGCTGTTGATGAAGCTGTATATGGCTTGCAGTACTTCACTTGCTGCATCTCCTTCTGCGTTGATTATTGCTTCTACTTGCTGCTGCTCAATTGGGATGTTCCTTTTCTGCAGCAAGCAGCCAGCAGCAGTACTGTTGGCACTTGAAAGCAGTGAGCGAACCAGCACTGCTGCAGAAACATGTAAACAACCCTTTACCTTAAACAAACGCTCCATAACCACCCAGTTGGCTCGCTTGCGCTCTATGCTGGTCACGTTTTCAAACGAGTGCATCTGCACATCCGCTGGGTAATAGCGGCATAGAATCTCCGCGAACAAGAACCCATTTGAGAAATCCCTGCATTGCATGTAACACCACAAAATAATGAGCTGGCTATGCTGCACAGCCTGTGCTGAGGGATGAGCCCAAGGATGGCAAGTCAAGCATCTGATTGCTGGCCTCTTCCTCGCACCTCTTTATGTGGCGAACCGTGTACGAAAGGTCTAGGCTCAGGAGCCATTTCAGCACCTCGCGAGGCAAGCTAGCAAGCGTGGACATGGTGCAACTCTGCTGCTGCAGCTAGTCACCCATCTCCAGCAGTCTCCAGCCTGCTGCTGCTTCACCCTGTGCTTGAGAGCTTCAGCAACCTTTGAACACCAAGTCAGCAGCCGTTGAAAGCCTAAAGCTGTCGAGCTTCTTCAATTTAAAGTGGTGGTGCAGCCCTGAAAAGCAGGTGCGATGGTTTCTCACAGTTGTGTCAGAGTATCAGAGAGCTTGGAGGTGATGTTACACACAGAGCAAACGAAGCTGAGATTTATACACCACAAGAGCCAAGGCAGAGTCCATCTGCCACATGTATGTCATCGTATACACCGTCATACCGCCATAACTGACAAAACACAAAACCCTTGTCATGTGGGCAAAACCCAGAACTGCTGGATTCTGCAGTACAACGCACAGCACATGTCACACGGTGATGTGTGCCCCGTGCAAGGATCTGATGCACCAAACAATTGTCAAAACGAACATCTGCACTGCAACCGCAAGCAACCAGAGAGCATTTGCGACCCACGACGGGAGCTCCCAACAAGGCACAACCCAACACTACCAAACCCGACATGCATGCTCATCATAGCAGCACTACACAGCCAATACATTGCCACTATGCTGGTGCCAAGCCCTACATTGCCATACCAACCTGCAAAGCAATCTGCTCAACTCTGCAACAACTTTAAAAATCCAATATGCTGCATCATTCACTGGGTCGAGACCGATTGTTGCATGCCCAGCTTTGCAGCTGTGCAGACTGACAAGCAGGCTCGCAGGATGCATGGTGTGCCTGCAGCAGGCTGACTGCTAGCAAATGAAACAGCAACAGCCAGGCGCCGTGACAGGCAATGCAATCAACAGCAAGTTTCAAGACCAGTGCTCTGCACAGCATACTTGCGAGCACACCACCGCTGTCATTGCACACAGTGCAGCTGGCACTGCAATCTCATGCATATAGGCCTAATGCGCCTGGCAGGCCTCTTCTGCTTGCCAGCAGCAGTGCAGCTGAGCAGACTGTGCTGTGCAGCAGTGCTGCTTGTGCTGTAGCCAGTGGGCCAGCAGCATGGCAGGCGTGCAGAAAAGAGCAAATGATACACAAACATGCCACATGCTATGATAATACACAACCAAGCAGAAGCCCCGCACAGCACTACGCACTGCGTCTCATATGGCATGCAGATTGCTGCAGGCCTCTTTTCAGCAGCAGCAACTGCGCTGCAGCAGCGCACTCTGGCCGCGCAGTAGAAGCCAAGACAAGCTGACGCCTAGCAGGCGCAAGCCACGCACCCAATTGCGGGCCAGCACACAACTGTCAACGTGGGATTCACTCAAGGCAGGGGCGAGGTGGGTTATGCGAGTCCGAACACATGCTGGCACTTCAGCAAATGCTTGGCAATGCACGGCATGGACTGGCGGCTCACAGGAAAGGCCGAATGTTATGCTCCTGGCATGCACTTCACCTGCGTATGGCCTCCATAGCTCTGCACCCTGCGTGCACTTTTTTGTTCCAAACATGCCACCCATGTGTTGCCGCCAAGCTGGGCAGCAGCTGGCACACAAAACAGCAGCATCTTGCGATGCTGCTGCTGCTCAATACGAGCAGCACTTACACCACAGACAGCATGCGCTAGCATGCTGCAGATTACCACGGCCGCAAGCACAAATATGTGCTTGCAGGCATGCATGTTCGAGCACATGAACAAAATGCAGTCCCCGACTTGCAGCACTTGCTGCCATACAGTCATACTGATCTAGAGGGCCCAACCTGCATCTACCACTCTCTCAACAGAGAACTCTCAACAGCTTCCAGCCATTCCTGCAAAGGGTTGCACAGGACTGGCCTGCTCTGTCAGCAACCAACCTGCTGCACCACCTTGCTGCATTTTCGCCACAATCATCAGCTTCTAACAGCGAACAACATGACTCTGCTGGGCACGGTCTGCCGCTATGGTGAGATAGAGGTACACATTGGCACGGCCACATGGCTGGAATTGCTGCCTTACTGGCGTAAGTGATCCAAGCAGCATGCCTCACTCATCAACCGACGACTTCTACAACACATCATGCAATTTGCAGGATGCTACGCAATCCTCCCCTGCCTGCAGATGCTGCCCATACTAACTGCTGCACCCTGCACCGTGCCCAAGCCGCTCTCCTGCACAGTGCAATTTGCATAGCCCTACATGCTGCAAACTTGCATGCACACCCACCACCAGGCAGACTCATACCCGAACCCTGCTCCTCACTGCCATGTGTGTCCAGCAGCGCCAGCTGCAGCAGCTGCCACTGAGAGGTTTGTCAAACAAGACCAGCAAGCAACAACCATGCAAGCCAGTGCCTTGAGTAATCCTGCTGCTGCAGCAGGTTGCGCAACCACAGCTGCCAACACCAAACAGCCGGGGAACGCTCAAACCATGTCACATTGCTGCTGAAAGCAGACCTTGATCGACTCGGGAGTATATCCCGCTGGCACTTGGCTCAATGCCAGGCTCGAAACCTGCTGCAAACCCTACACCTTCCTACCCATACACCGCTGCCATCAATCAAAAACCTACACAACCCCTTGAGCATTCGAAGCGCTGCATGCCTTTGGTTGCAACTGCTACACGGATGCAAACATGCTTTCATACATAATGCCACGCCGCGGCATGCACAGATCCCGCGTGCACACCACACTGACAGCACCCCACCCCCTCACACAAGCACTTGGCAGTAGCCTGAGCGCTGGCAAGCTGCCGCAGCTACTGCACCCCCTTTCTTCAGCTTCACATTGCCCCTCACATCCAGCAGCAGCAGCTGCGGCAGCCCCTGCAGCAGCAGCGCTAGCCCTTTAGGCCCCAACTCATTGCCAGCCAGCAGCAGCTGCTGCAGGCCAGCCATGCCAGCCAGCACCTCTGCATGCTTGTCACGTAACGCGGGCTGCATGTTATTAACGCTCAGCCGCCGCAGCCCCGGCAGCAGCACCAGCGCCTGCAGATCTCCAGCCGTTCCATTCACACAGCCGTCTAAAATTACATCACCCACACTGCCAGGCAGGCCGCTGACAAGCAGCCGCAGCAGCTTATACGGAAAGCGGCAGCCGCTTAAATCTAGCTTGACTAGGCCTGCCATGTCAGCTAGCCCAGGGCAGAAGTGCCGCCTGAACACACCAAAACTGCTGTCAGGCAGGCACAGGCAGTTGCCTGACAGGTTGAGCTCAGTGAGCCCAGGCATGCCCCTCAAGCCCTCCCAGCTGCTGCTGTTGCTGCTGCTGCCGCTGCTACTGCTGCTGTTGTGTGCTGCTGCAGCAGCTGCTGCACCTGCTGTCAAGGCAGCAAGCTCGACACGCTGCAGCTGCTGCATGCTGCACACCTCGGCGACAGCAGTGCTGCTGAGCGGGTTGCCTGATAGGCTAAGGCTCGTCAGCTGCTGCAGTGCACCGCTGGGACCGCTGCGCCACTCCACAATGCCACAGCCCTCTGCCTTAAGCTCCTGCAGCTGCCGCAGCTTTGCTAACGGCTCGATAATTGCCCAGGGACATTGAAAGTAGCTGCTGCGGCTGCTGCTGCTGCTGCTGCGGCGGCTGGCTCTATCTGCTGCTGCAGCATTAGGTGGTGCCAAATTCCACCCGCTAATGTCCAGTGCAGTCAGCTGTGTGAACTTCCTGCAAACTATCTCCAGTGAGCTGCACGTAATGCTGCTGCCGTGCGCCCTGCTGCTGCTGCTGCTGCCAGACCTGCCGTGCTGAAACCCTAGCGCAGGGTTCAAGCTGAGGTCCAAATGCAGCAGTGCAGGGAACTGCAGCCCTGCCAGCTCAGCTAGGCACTGCTCTCCCAGCTGGCAGTCCCTTAGCGCCAAATGTGTGAGGCCAGTGGCAGGCGCCAGCCAGCCAGTCTTGTAGAGCTGCCTGCGAGCAAAGGTGAGGCTGCGCAAGCTGCTGCTGCTGGCCAGCAGGTGCTGCAGGCAGGCGCCTGTGATAAAGCCCTGCTTGATGATCTGCTGGCTCTCCTCGCGCTGCCAGCTGCTGCTGCTGCTGTTGGCGGCACTGCTGTCAGCAGTGTTGGCATTGGCGGGCATGTTGGCCTCAGCGTTGCCACCCTGGCCACCGCTGCCTGGCTGTGCAGCAGGCTGCACCGGTGCTGGCTGCTGCTGCTGCTGCTGCTGTGGTGGTGGTTGTGGCGGCTGCATCAGTGGCAGCGCCGGTGGCTGCTGTGCAGCGGGTGCTGGCACCAGCTGGCTGCTGCTGCTGCTGCTGCCAGTGCTGGACGTGTACCCTACAAGCGTCAGACGCTCCAAGCGGGGTGCCTTGCTGCTGATGTGCTTGGCTAGCATCTGCACGTCATGCTCGAACAGTGGCAGCTGAAGCTCCAGTGCACGCAGCTGCAGCTGGCCTGTACTGCTGCTGCTGTTGACACTGCTGCTGGATGCAGCTTCAAGAGCCACATCTGAAGAACTGTTGCTGGCGCTGGTGCTGCTGCTGCTGCTGCTGGCGGCGCTGCTGCTGTTGCTGCTGCTGCTGCTGCACAGTGCTTCCAGTGCCTCGTCTTTCAGCTGGTGCTGCTGCCCAGTGCAGCCGGGTCCTGCAGCACTGATCACAATGCTGACCTCCTGCGCCTGGCTCACATGCCCCTTCAGCCACTCTGCCCATGGCGCCTCCTCAGGCAAGGGGCTGCTGTTGCTGCTGCTGCTGCTGCTGTTGCTGCGGCTGCAGCAGCTGCTGCTGACCGACCCCTGCCTCAGAACAGCAGCCTGCTGCTGCTGCTGCTGCTGCTGCTGCTGCTGCTGCTGCTGCTGCTGCTGCTGCTGCTGCTGCTGCTGCTGCTGCTGCTGCTGCTGGCGCTGCAGCTGCTGCTGCTGCCGGCGCTGCTGCTGCCGCTGCAGCAGCAGCTGCCATGCAGCGAGGCGCTGCAGGCCTGGCAGGGCTGCTAGGCCGGTCAGCTTGCCTAGCTCGGATTGCTGCTCCAGGTCAAATGCAAAGAGCAGGCTGGGTGGGGTGGCTGTGAGGGCCAGCTGGCGCCAGGATCTGCACACCAGGGGGATGCAGCGGAAGAGTTCCACCCAGCTGTCTTGCCTTGACAGGATGTTGGCTAGCAGGTGGGGTGGCAGGTCCTGCAAGCAGCAGGTGATCACACAACGTACATGGTGAATGCGACGAGAAGTGTGGCGTGACCTTGAAGGCCCAAGCTGTAAAGCGCATTGGCTGGGGGTGAGATCTAAGATGTAGAGAAGTACAGAGCATGTGCTTGCATAGAGGGACGTAGAGTGTGCTGCTGCCAGCCATACAGTTGCAGGAACCCTGCAGGCAGCGGCATGCCTGTACAAGGTTCATATGCCAGGCAGCACGGCGACAGCGCAGACACAGCAGTGACCTCCAGATCACCTGAATTGTGGTTTGTTGCTGCAACAGCTGCTGTTTGGCGCCGTAGGCAGCTGCAGGGGGCTTGGTGTCCTGGTCTTTTCCAGGCACCCGCCATGGGGTGGGGTTGTCTGTTGAGGGGTACTGCTGTAGCCATGCATTGTCTGTTAAAGCGCACTGCTTTGCGTCTACTGCTAACTCCCACTCAGGTACACACGTCAGTTTGCTTTCCGTGCAGCCCATGATATGCTGCGATAGGAGCGCGAACTTCACCAACACTGCTCCTGCTCGTCCTGCCCTGCGGGGCCGATCTCTATCGCCAGGTTCGCGTCACTAGGCGCTGAATTGAGCAGTGAAACATAAGATGTGTCTATTGGCGACTGCAAGGAACCAGTGGACAACCAGGGAACGAGCTTGACGGTGGGTGGTTGTCATAATTCGGTCACACCAACGCACGTTGTGTCGTAGACTTCACCCTATCGTAGAATTGACAGTAACATACTAGTAGAATGCTAATAAAGTCCTTTGAGTTTGCATCTTTCAGACACACGTCATCTGCAAAAACAGACGTAAACTTTGGACGCAGTTCAACCTCTGCAGGCAGCTGCTACTCACGCACGCCGGTCTAGCGGTGACTGCCGGGCCGTAAACCTGGTACTCACTTGCCGGCAGTCACTTTTCTTATGCGTGTTCTTTTACACATCCAGTGCACCACCATCATTGGCCGTGCAGGCACATACACGCAGCTGCAGCACATGAACATGCAGTCAATCAGGCAGTCCATGGCAAACAATCAACCGATGAGCAATTCTTACGAGTCTAGATGCTTCTGGCAGACGCGGATTGTTCATATGGATTGTTGTGCATCGACTGAGCGTGCTTGAGGCCAAGCGCGTGTGCGCACCAAGGTGATGGACTGCAACAGAGTGCTGCGGCAACACAGTGCGCCAACGCTGAGGCTAGGCACGGTAGCAGCATACAATTCCGTGCAGGGACAGCTCGCAGGCAGCAAAAAAGCAGCAGCAGCAGCAGCAGCAGCAGGCGGTGCCACCACCCAGCAGTGAGCAAAAGCAAAACTGACCCGCACAGGAATCGAACCTGTAACCTTCCGATCTGGAGTCGGATGCACTACCATTATGCTAGCGAGCCCTGGCGAACCAGGCAACTACCAGATGAGCGTGCACACACCGCCGGCAGTAGCCAACATATACCAGGTTGACTTACGGGGTTCAGGGTTTAAAAAATTTACATTCCTTCTTCTTCACCCATAAGATGGCCCTGAGTAAGGCGTAAACTGCTCCGGCTTGCTTTGCCCGCCTGGCTCTGGCTAGGCGCGGCCCGCGAGTCGCAAGCGGCGACACAGAAGACTACTGGCAGCTTAATTGGGCTGCTACTAGGGCAGTCAGTTGCTTAGAGCAGCGGGCAGCGCCTGGCGACAGCACCGAGGCAGCAGCAGTAGCTTCCCGTGTTCCGCTGGTGTCTTCCCTCGACACCGCCCATACGGACTCGACTGCTTCTCCTATGAAGGCTG